>WYDI02018105.1:0-38161 GCA_009867235.2 Psittacus erithacus
ATGGTTTAGTGGAAGGTGCCCCTGCCCATGAAATGGGAGGTTGGAACTAGATGATCTTAAGGTCCTTTCCAACCCTAGCTATACTATGATTCTATGATTCTATGTCGTTATGTTGTTTCTATAATCATACTGAATGGCCTGATATTGCCAGTTTATAATTCTCCTTTTTAGGGCTCCATGATAAATACAGCATATGAACATACAGAGTCTATATCTATGCTTGCAAATTAATTATGTGGTTCTTTGACACTGAGGCAAACTGGAATGAAATTATTGCTATTCACACTGTTCAGCTCTCCTACTTTCCAAACAGGATGGCCTCATCCCAGATGCCTACTGGAGTGATCCTTAGCCAATGCTCTCTCCTGCATCATGCCCAGGAATTGTCTGGGATGGGGCTTGTTGGCCTGAGCTAGAAAGGTACTGGGACCTTGTTGAGAATTTACCAGAATTAACATTTCCTGGCATTGCATAATTTGCAAGTGTAGTGTTACCCTTACAGACCTGTGTTCTATTTTTAAAATACTGCCATTTTTGCTTGAAAAATAAAGGATAAAATTGTACTGCTTTAGTAAAAAATCCCCCCAAATTAAAGCAAAAAATGCAATCCTTATGTACTGTAGGCCAGCAGTTTAATGGTCTGTATAATTCTTCAACAGTTTAATGGTCTGTATAATTCTTCAGGTTTGTGCTGGAATCTTCTTAGATGCTTTTTGTAGATGAGGATCCTTTCCCTACATGAGTTTTCTCCAGAACCATATAGGTTTTTCTTTCTGAACCAAGACAGCTTGTCTTGAATTTGTCTGGTTCCTCAATGAGCTCAAGCTCCCTCTTGAAACTTCCTGTGTAAGCCCATTTTATATAACCCTGCAGGTGCCATGGCTTCTTTGTTTTGCCTTTGGAAATTCTGCACTATCATAGTTTGGTGTTTTTCTTGCAAATTAACTGACTTCCTGATTTAGGCTTTCTCCTTTGCATACTAACTATCTAATGAATATAGCCATTAATTACCTTTTATTGTATCCATCTGCCTGGTGGAGATTTTCTAGAGCAGTGTTTCTCAACCATTTTTAATCCATAACTAATGCAACTGTTTTAAAAATAACCAAAAGATGTCTTAAACCTTTCAAAAAATATATGTAGATCGTCTTATGCAGTACTACCATAACAGCTCTTATCTGCAAGTAAAAAATAGTTAAGCTAAAATAAACATCCATTCATTACTTTTTTGTTTGTCTGTGTCCTGGTTTCAGCATATATTTTTAACTTCCCAAACTCAAAAGCACTGTTATTTTCTTAATTACTTTCTGGTGTCCTATGCACAATCAGTGACCAAAGACTGCAAGAAAATTTTTCAGAACTGGGGTAAAAATGAAGAAATACATATGTGCGAGAAGTATTGAACTAAATTGTTCAATTTACAACTAAAATGTTGTGAATGAGAACACCACTGAATGTCTAAGCCATTCAGAAGTCTAAAAGTGCAAATAAAGGCTTAAGAAACTGTTTTGAAAAGAAACAAAACAAGTAAAGATAATAAGAAAGAGAGGAAGAGGAAGAGAAAGAAGAAAAGAAAGAAGAAGAGAAAGAAAAAGAGAAAAAGACAAAGAGAGAAAGATAAAAGAGAGAAAAAGAAAGAAAGAGAGAAAGGGAAAGAGAAAGAAAGAAAGAGAAAGAAGGAGAAAAGAAGAAAGAAAGAGAAAGGGAAAGCAAGAAAGAAAGAGAAAGAAGGAGAAAAGAAGAAAGAAAGAGAAAGGGAAAGCAAGAAAGAAAGGGAAAGCAAGAAAGAGAAAGAGGTGAGGAAAGGAAAGAGAAGCAGGAGAGGGAAAGGAAAGGGGAAAGGGAAAAAGAAAGGAAAAAGCATAGGGAAAGGGAAAGGGAAAGGAAAAGAAAAAGGGAAAGAGAAAGGGAAAAGGGAAGGGAAAAGATGGGAGAGATCTTAACAAGCAATAGTTCTTTTATACAGTCTAGATAGTGTCTTTACTTGCTATAAGTGCATCTATACAAATTGCATTTGTATGGGCAAACAAATATTTACATGCAGACCGAAAAAATCAATGAGTATATTTCAGGCAGTTTTTCAAAAATATGACTTATCATCATTATCAATAGTATCTTGGAACAGAATTTACTTCCTTGAGATGCTAGGTTTAAATTTACTTAGAAAAAAAATGTTTATGCATATCTGTTTTCATTATAACCACTTTTTGATGTAACCATATTGGTAGCCTTTGTGGCACTTCAGATGTTCTTTGCAAGGCATTTAAGGTACCTAAATATGTCAGTCATTTTCCATTTGTTTTTCTTATCTTTAAGTTAGCTCACAGGTTTCTAACTCTGTTTCTCCCATCCTTTAATTTCCAGTTTTTTTTCTAGAGAAAAAAGGTTTGTGTGCACCTTTGGAATAACTAATCTTGAGGCTGAAAACATTTAGCATTTTCCCTTAATGCAGAAAACATGGGATGTAGTATCCCATTCTCAAAGTTGGATACTCCTGGGACATGAAGGTTCTCACCTACTCCCAGACAGCTGAAAATAGGTGATTCTTGTATGGTTCATGGGGATGAAGGCTGGGAAGTCAGCAGATTTTCTGAGATGCAGGCTGTGGGAGATGAGAATCTCTTACAGTTTTGTGGGAGATGAGAATCTCTTACAGTTTAATATTCTTCAGACAGTACTATGTGATATTGCTCCATGTACGTTCATTGACCGGGCCAGTGAGGTGAAGTTGCTGAATAACCATGGGGTGAATAACTACAGAAAGCCAGCAGATCAAAGAGCCATCCACTGTTTAAAAAGCTCTCTCTCAGGAGAGAAAGGAGTGGAGAATGGGGTCAGTTCTTAGATGCCAATCTGTTGAGAACAGACAGTGATGGAAGAGAAGGGAACCTGTGGTGAAGGAAACCAAAAGTTGGTATTTTTCTTGTAGGATCTGCTCAGTGCTCTTCTTTATTCTCCACCAAAATTAAAACTTCTGTTGTGTCCTCAGTGTCTTCAGGCCTTATATGTCTAATTTATCTGCATTTTTAATATTTATTTTGGTACCAGGAAGCTTGGTGTCAACCCATTATATTACGAATGTTAAAAATGTGGTCCCTCTGGGAGAATGAAGCAGTGCGGTTTTGTACAAAGACAGAGCCTAAGTAAGTGTCTTGCCTGTCTAGGTTCATATATTCTCAGACTTGTACCTTCTTTTCGCCTGCATATGGGTGAAAAGGTCTGAGGAAAGAAACTATGTTAAGTCAGAGAATCTGTTAGCAAGCCCCCAATATAGCTGCACAAAATGATCAGCAGCTGTAACCCAATTAAATGCAACAATTTCACAGTACACTACTGCTCACCAGAGATTATATACTGATACTCTCTGAGTAGTCAGCCAAACTATTCTGTGCCAGCACTTGCAAACTTCTCCTCAGGAATATTTAACATTTGGCTAGAGCTCCTCAAACACAAAGGGAAGATGAGAGGTAAGAGAAAAAACAAAGGAACATAGTGAAATGAGAGCCAATTAGTAAGTATAAATCCACCCTGTCTCTTGAAGACAAGTAATAGCTTCACAGGTGTGCACAGAAAAAGCTGCAGTTATAACATAACTAGAAGGTTAACTATTTAAAAGATCATCTCAAGAAACATTTAGATGGGGGTAGCCTTTCTTCTTCAGTTCAAAGCTCCTGCTGCTGGTTTATGAGTCCAAAGTGAGGGACCAAGCTATTCCTGGTTTAATGTGATCTTTTTAATAGCTAAGGCATTTCTGACTTTGCTTTTATACATAGCATGGCTCCAGACTCTGCTGATCTGAATGCTTTTTTGCTTACCTATATATATGTGTGTCATAAAAGTAGCTATTTGGCTCCCAATTACTGAGGTGAGGGAAAAAAACTCCCAAAATACTCTGTTGCAATGCTGAGGTTATATACTTTGTACTCATGCATTCAGTGGTAGACGTGCTAGGAAACATCTTTCATAAATGGTTTTCAGAACAATATAACAACATTCATACAAACTTCTGATTGTGTGAAAGATAATTTTAAAACCACCTTTGCTTCTTAATTTCCTTTTACAGCTGAAACTCCAAATTTTACCTATGTCCATGTACTGTGATTTTGGTCCTATTTATCAGCCAGACACTTAATCTTAGGAAGGCTCATCACAAAATGTGAAATGTAGGACTGTTACATTTCCTAGTCAATGAAGAAGACCATTTAAAGTCATGGATCTTCTGTTCACATGTCTCCTGCTGGAATCACTTACTGGCAGTCATCTTGCGAACATGGGACTCAAACAGAGGATCATATAACATTTGTGCAAATTACAAATGTCTTCATAAAGGATATAGATAATATTCTCCTGTGCTAACTGTCCCTTAGCATACGCTGTCTAGGACTGCAGTTTTCTGCAACGACAAATCTTTTGCCTGCTGTTATGTTGCACAATACCATATATGAAGAAAAGACATGAGAAAAGAGCCCAAAGCACTGCAGATCTTTGTTGCTTCACTCTCGTTGTCTGAGGCAGATGCAGACTAGTAAGTTCTTAAAGCTTGTCAGAGCCTTGGTTGCATCAGTGGTGCTCAGCTGCTGCTTAGTTGACAGACTTTATGGCATTCTGAACAACACATGGACTAGGAGTCACAATCTTACACCTGGGGAGATGAAACATCAGCACATGGGGATTTCTGTCCTCAATTTTGTTTCTGCAGAGTGTCCTTGTTCTATAAACACTCATTTCTGTAAATAAATCACATAACATTCACTTCCCAATAAACTGGTGTTTGCTAGCCTGAGGTTATCAACACTATGGTTTTTCCCCATTTCTTTATGCCCATATAGTAAAGTCCTAGTATAAATTTTATTTTATCCTTTACAGACCTCTGTTTCAGTTCATTTTAAGTGACTAATTTGTCTAAATAGCTTTCAGTTTGGCTTGGAACCTTTTCAGCTGAACATGGTAAGAAAATAAAAGAATGTATATGATCTATTTAAATAATTGCCCCTTAACATCTGTAAAACTATGCAGAATATTTTTCTAAGCAGCAATAATGCCCAGTACTCATTTTCTGCTTATTTTTGTCCTTTGTCCTCATTTCTGTAACTGAGCCCACTGTCATCTGGTAGAAATATTTACCAGTTGGATCTGAATTGGCCTGGTAACAGTGAGAACACATCTGGAGTCTAGACTCAGCGGCTCTATGGGCAGGGTCATATCTCTGTGCTACATCAGCCCCAGCGCCTATTTCTGTTTACATAGGTGGTGTGCGGCATCATCTGTTTCAGCTGTCAGACACTGCCAGCCCCCCGCCTCCTACTCCCCCCAGCTGCTGAGGGACCAGCCCCCTCTCCTTCTCCCTGACCCTCCGCCATCCCACCACTATCAGCTGGAGACAGGAAGCAGGGGACCTCTGGCATGCACAACAGGAGAGAAGGAGGAAAAAAATCCCTGGAACCTATAAAATCTAGCATTATCAGCTCATTGGAGATATACTTCTGCTCCACAGGATTTGTTTGAGAGGGGCATCTTTGATACAAGAGGAGGTTGCATCAAATATGCAAGGGACAAATATGCAACCTCTTGATACATAAGGAAGTGTGCTCTAAATTCTTTAAAAACCCTTCTGTTTTGGTTTTTTTTTCCCCTCTTCTCCTAATTAAAAGTGTGTTTAGACCCTTTTTACTTCAAAACTAGGAAATATACTAGTATGTTTTTGCTGAATACTGCTGTTTACCTTGAGGAAGAGACTAAAATAAGGTTAGAAATTGTATCAGGATAAAATATGTAATCTAAAGAGGTTGCTATGACAAGAATTTTGTCTCATAATGACCCTGTGGTACTTGAATTCTGTACTGTGTGAGGCAGTTTGTGTATGTGTTTGTACACGAGTTAGGATTTTTGGGGATAAGAAGAATTATACAAGAATACTTCAGTATTGCTTGTTTAAAACTGATGGGATTTTCTTTTCATCACGGTTTGCAAAATGAACCAGTCTCAAACAGAATGACTATCTCATCAAAGTAATATTACGTTTTGTTGGGTTGACCTTGGCTAGACACCGTGTGCCCACTAAGCTACTCTATCACTCCCCTCTTCAGCAGGACGGCAGGGAAAAACTCATGGATAGACATAAAGGCAGTTTAATAAAGCAGAAGAAAAGGCCACTTGTGGAAGCAAAGGAAAACAAAAGATTTATTTTCTACTTCCTATCAGCAGGTGATGTCCAGCCATTTCCTGGGAAGTAGGGCATCAACACATTTAACAGTTGCTCTGGAAGACAAATGTTGTAATAATGAATGGTTCAACCGCTCCCTTCCTCCTGGACTTAACTTTACTCCTGATTTTCTTTCCCTCCTCCTGGAAAGTAGTGCAGGGGTATGGGGAGTGGGCTCAGCATTGGCCACCTTGGAGTCATCTGGCATTGGCTCTATTGGATGTGGGAGAAGCTTCTGGAAGCTTCTCACAGAAGCCACCCCTGTCACCCCCTTGCCATTCAAACCCAATACAAAGATGATCACATATTAAAGTGATGTTCATTTCTAGAGTCCAGTAGAACAGTTGCACAATGCATCTCCAGGGCTTTGTCATGGTGAGGTATGTACAGCTTGAGCTAATCACTCAGACCACTGCTGAGAGGGAGGTAACACATTCTATCTTCTGTTTATTGGCACAGTATAGCACTTACAGCATACTTTTAACAATGACTTATGGTATAGTGCTGCTGCTTTTAAAATGATGAGCAAATATTTATATGTACAAAATGGTGGTGTTTCTCTGTTTCTTTCCACGATGTGCAAGCATGTCCTATTAATGCTAAGAGGAATTCTGTTAATGGATAAAAATAATAGACCAATTTATACAATCACACTTATATGAGTAAACACCATTTTTTTTCTGTGTATACTTAGG
Source organism: Psittacus erithacus (assembly GCA_009867235.2). Lineage (NCBI taxonomy): Eukaryota > Metazoa > Chordata > Aves > Psittaciformes > Psittacidae > Psittacus > Psittacus erithacus. The sequence goes on from WYDI02018105.1 coordinate 6,898, forward strand.
GCTAATCTACTTGAATGGGGACAAACACAATTTTGTTAAAGGGGAGGAATGTGCTAGATAGTCTACTGTTTTTCACATCATCATCATAATGGGAAACAAAGCTTTAGTTGCAGGGCTAAATTCTGTCATCATCAGTAAGAGTTCTACAATCTTCTTCAGTGTAATGGAGCTCAATAAAGTTAATGAATTAAAAAAAAGGGCTTGCGAAGTATTTTGGTATTGGTGATGTAGCAAAAATCAGAAATAATCCTGCTTGATTCTTAGCCTGCAGAACAGCTGGCAGAACAAGCACTATTTGTATTTTTCAAAGACACTCTTTTTCTCATAAACTCTGAATAAAATTTTGAAAAGTGAGGCTTGCTGGCTCAATTAAGCACATGTTGGAGAAGGTGTTAATACATCTTTTGACTTTATTTGGAGCAGAGTTTAGCTAATTCTAAGTATTCTTCAGAATGCCTCAACATCACTGTAAAAGTACCACATCTCAAAACATTTTTTTTTCCAATTATATGATGTTTTTTGAAGTTGAGGGCCAAAAATTATTAGGTCTACAAAAGACCCACATATCAGATTTGAGTTTTCCTTTCAAACACATTGGTTTGGAGACACTGACAAAACAAAGGTGGTTGGATCCTCCATAGAAGAGAAAAGTTAATTCAGGTCATATATCATGGCTCTTGGAAGTAATATTTTCCTGCATAAAAAGGGTGAAAATTGCTCCCATTATGATACAAGAGATTAGTTTGCAAAAAAATAATACTGAGAAATTACTTGAGCATGTTTTTATCATACATCTTATCATCACAATATTACCATGAATTTCCATGATAATTTCACTGGGTGTGTTTAAGAGGCACTTAAAAAATTACAGAAAGTAAAAGGAGAATAGTTAAAAAGTATTCTTTAAAAACCAATACATATATAACTTTAATTGACATATGATACAGTGTAGAGCTAGCTGAAGGACTATGATTCAGTTCACAAAACTTACTTGTGATAAAGATCTCAAATTGTTGCGAAATACTGAGAAACGCTCATTCTCTAAGGTAATTTTAATCTCACTGAACAAGCTGCCAGTCTAGGGTAGAAGAAAATTGGTTGCCGCTGGAAAAGAGAATAATGTATCTGGAACTCATCATTCAACTTGGTTTTAATCTGGACACTGCAGATGGTGTTAACAGCATCACAGGTAAAATGCGATTAGCACTGATATATGACTAGGAGTTCTCTGTGGATGTACAGCTATCAACCTACGCATTCGCTGCTTTTTCTGTCTATTATTTTTGCTATTAGCAAAGTATGCAGAGCTCTCAGGATCAAAACCAGCTCTTCTATCTTTGAGTGAATGAAGGAAAATTTCCTTCCTTCCTGATTCCATAAAGTTACAAATAACATTAAATTTGCCCTTCTTTTGAAAAAAAGAAAACCAACAACCTACCAAAGCCAACTTTTGACTCTTTTATTTTCTTATCCTCCTTCCCCTACGATAAACTCAGAAAAGTAAGAAACATGCTGTGCTTTTTTGAACATACATTGAATGGAGGTGTTAGAAGATCATATATATATATATATATATATATATGTATGCGCAGCATCTCTCAAAATCTTCCTGGGGATGGGAAAATATACTTTGCAATGTGTGAAGACAAATTTTTGAAATTGCTAAAATTAAAAGTCTAAACCAGAAAATATTAAGTAACATCTGGTCAGGAATAACCCCCTGGGAATGAAACTGCTCAGTTACAAGGTGGGAACTTCCATGATCTCTCTTCAAAGAGTGATCTCAGATAATGTTTGCAGCTATAAAATGTTTAGAGATCATTCAAGAGACAGAAAGTGAATGGACAGAGAATATGCTCTGAGTTTCAGGTGTTCTGCTGATTCAGCGGACCTTCTTCAGCCAAGTTATTCCCTCAAATATTTTGTCCTGATGTTCTAACCCCAGTTTCATAGTCATGTGAATTTTTTCACAGGAGGTATGAGCAGCATCAGGTTGAGCCACAAAAAGGCACAGCTTAGAGGGAGGGAACTATTCCTATTTAGCTTTTAGGAAAATAGGGTTAGAATAAAACTTCAACAAAATGGAAAGCTTTGAAAAGAACAGCCATGAGCAGTCAAATTGCACAACTTTTAATGGTCTCATTTGATCAAAGTCAAAAGAATCTAAAGCAATTATAATGAATGGTGGGAGAGGGAAACAGTAACTTTCTAACTTGATGGTCATGGCATAATAGGCATGCTTATTTCTAGGCCACCATTGCAAATCTGGCTCATCTAAAAAGGGTGGAAAATCATAGCTCTGTAAGAATTGTCAGAAATTATGTGATTTGAGTCAGAGATTTCAGTCAGATTTCTGTGTGTAAATCCTTGTGTATTTAAACATACCACTACAATGGACAGCACATGGCATTTGGCACCTACCCCACACTCTAAGTGGGACACAGGGATGATATTAGTTTGGTATGTCCTAGAAGTAATCATATATTCTGTGTTTTTGCTCAGTCTGGCAAAAGAGGAAAGAAACTTAAAGTCAAACCACCACAAGGAACAAGCTTCCTCAAAGACTTCAGATTACATTGCTACTCTGGCAATTTTTACTGTGGATAAATTCATGAAAGGGAGAGGAGGTCATGAAGGTAGGGGATGTGGCCATGATTCTGGCCTGCTATAAAAAGTATGGAACCAGATGTGGAAGTTATTGTAGGAAAGGAACACTGAAGGAGTATAAACAGATGGTGAATAAAGTAAGACCTTTCTATCTCATATTTATGAAGAAGTCGCATGTAAAAAAATGAACTTCTAAGAACCCACTGTGAGCAATGAAATAGGAGAGTCTGAAAGAATGAGTCTGGGACTGATCCTATTAAATAAACTCCAGTGTCAAAGAGCATCGTGGGATGTATTGCTCAAGAACAATAAATCCTATCACAAAGATTTTTGCCGCCAAGATTTAGTATCTGAAGTATGCTGCACATACTGCTGGATCAGCTCTAGCCTGCAGACCAGCTGATAGTTCTTTGAAAAATAGGATTTCTTTTGGTCATAATTTCCACTGAAAAGTCCCACTTTCCGTCAAAATCATTTGAAATTCATTAGTTTTCAGTAAACCTGACACTTTGCTGTGTACTGTTTTCCCTTGGATTCCCTTTGCAATGGTAGCACTTACACTGGTAAAGGGTCCTGGTGCACAGTCCTCACTGTCTAACTAAATAATCCATCTACTGTAATTTAATTCTATTGAGAAAAATATTAGTTTATTATGAATTTAAAAATGATGCAGTGCTTCTACCACAACATTATTAAGAAAAAGAAATCCAGTGAGAATTCAAATCATGAAGAAGGCCTTGTTTTTACATTTGCATGAATGTGGATGCTGATGTAGGGACTGAAATGTACTTTTGTAACTCAAAGGCCACAATGAATCCACAGTATTTTTATTTTAACTGATAATAGTAGCAGAAAAGTGACATTTACTTTGGATTTCTTTTTTTATCTTTGACTCCTTTAACTGTGTATATCCTGATGGAGGCATGATACATGTGGTAGAAATTCTTTGTTGAAATAGTACATCAATTACTACAAAGTCATATTCACTTTAGAACTGAATTACCATCTAACATATGTTCAGTCAAGGTTATGAGTAGCAAAAGGTAGTAAATATGGTGCATGAAGAGTATCATGAAAATAATTAAAAAAAAAAAGATCTGGACATAATTATCTAGTTCAATTTTGACTTTCCTCAGTGACTAAATACAAAGCATCCCAATTTACATAATCCACAGTTTTCGTTATGTTTGTACAAAATTGCAACAATTAAAAAAAAAATCTAAACCCTGTAATAGATGTAAAACACAAGCCAGTAATATGGGACATATGTTACAACAATGTTGACACTTGAACTCTTCATGGAATTTTACATTTGAAATTCTATCAGTTATTCATTTTCTACTGACTGAACACAATGAGCTCCTCATGGTTTCTAGACTTTGTCCAGAAATGAATTAGGTATGAATGCCTCTTGTACTCTTAAAGAAAAAGACAGCATTTACACTTAAAATTTTCTGAGGCACTTTTAAAAAACAGCAGATGTGCAGGAAGGAGAGAAACTCCAAATGAGCAAAATACGAAATATTTTGTTTTATCTTTTGAAAGAGGAAGATGGCATACATCACAGAAGGCTATACAAATATAAAGAGGTGGAAATGCTGAATTCAGGGGAAAATTCCTGGTTTAGAAAGTATTCTTGCAACAGCAAGTGAGAATCAATATTATGTAGTCTCTCTCTTGAATATGTAAAAACTCTTTTGATGACAGAAATTTGGATTGCAAGCTGTCTAGAGAACAATGAAGTTGTTTCTTTCAGATCTGTTCTTATTCCTTTTAGGGTAAGAAGAATATGTAAAATCTTAAGTGCAATGATCACAAAGTTGAATGTAATATTAACTTCAAAGTTTATACTTGCTAGGCTAAAGAACACCTTCTTAGTTTTTAAGTTTCATGGCAGCAGCCACCCTATAACTTGACCTTGTTTCAAAGAAGGTAAAGGGTAAAATCCTTGTCAGTAGAGTTTTGTTAGTGACAGAATGGCCTTCAGCTGTCTCAGGAAAAAGACTTGGAGGATAATGGTCTGGATGGAAGTGACTGGAAGGACTACTGTGTATCAAGCCCATATCCTCATTCTGTGCGGGAAGGAGTCACAGGGAAGGATCATGTCAGACAGAATCACAGAATTACAAAAAGGCTTAGGTTGGAAGGGAATTCTGGAGCTCACCTGGTCCTATAGCATGTTGTCCAGGCCCATATTTATATAGCTTTTGAATATCTCCAGGGATGTGGATTCCACAGTCTGAACAGCCTGTTCTAGCGCTTAGTACCCTCACAATAAAAAAGTGTTTCCTTGTGTTCAAATGGCACCTCCTGCGCTGGTTTCTGCCTGTTTCCTCTTACCACTGGGTCTGGAGTGTGGCTGAAAACAGGGAAGAGAATTCTGATCAAGCCTTCACACGCAGAACAGGCAGGCACGGCTGCAAAGCAGTCCTCTATAAATAATAGGCCAGCTAGGGACAGGAGATGGGAGTTGTTCAGAAGCAATGAGTAGCAATGGCTTTTTCATGCTTTGTCCTGTTCGGCAGCTTGCTAAGTCCAAAGTAAGGAAGACTGAGAAGAGTCTTTGCTTCTTTTCCTAGGAAAAAATGACCATGGTTGCTGACCGTGCTTGCTGACCATGCTTGCTATTGCACCAGCTTGCAGTAGGCTTCTGCAACACTACATTACAGACAGCATACGTGAAGAACTAGGCATTTGGGTCACTGATTTGAAAGACAAAGTAACAAGTAAACAATTAAAACGAAGAGTAGAATTTGGTCCAAGGTGACTCTGTTATGACGAAAACTCTGAAAGTCTTTGCAAGGACCAAAGTATTAAACTTACTCATAGCTGAAAAACATTAGATGTATAAATATTTTTTTAAATAAGAATGGGGGAAGCTGAAAAAATTGACACTATTGACACTGACTATTGACACTACATTAATACTGGCCTTTTATCCAGGGTCATTTGGCAATATAGGCATGAATGAGTTATAATTCAAAATCTGTAGTAATTCACCATTGTACAAGTTCAAATCTGGGCTGCTAGAAACCTTTCTAGAAGCAGATTGCTCTCTCACCATGTTTCTTCTGTTTTTCTCCTTTCTAGCAGTAACAGTGAATGTTGTCAGTGAACTAATATTTTGGTGACCCACAAAATTTCATGTAAAAAATATAATAGTGGTTGAAAACATAATATAACTAAGTATAATGCAAATGTAATGGACTCCGCTCTTATATATAACTTACAATTATATACAAATGCATTTATACACAAATTATACATCATATAATACACTGAACAGGGGATGGTAAGTCTGAAATAGCATAGCTTTGAATATTTCTTTCAGAGATAAATGGCTAATACCTTAAACTATGTACTTCAGACCTCCAAACAGTCATACATTTTTGAGTGTTCTGAAATGTTTGGTTAACCTTTTTTCTATTCTTCTAGTTTTTACAAGCTTCTGCACTTCTGGTTTATGTCTAAGACTAGAAACCTAAGTACAAAAATACCACAACAAAGTACACAAGATATTTCAGGCTTGATTTAGAGCAGGAAGTATTGAGATTCATTTAAGATTTTCAGTTAAATCTGCAAATACAAGAGCATTCAGGTAAGCATCCAAGCTTACTGGTGCTCTTCTGAATTGAACCCCAAAGTGAAAACGTTAGAATGTAACCCCTTGCAGCCAATAAAGAGATTTATGGGACAATTCTGTATTAGTATCATATAATGAATAAAACTCCATTATAACAAATGTTGAATTAGGCTAGTTCAATTGCATGATTTCTAAGCTTTTCTTGTGTGAAGCAGACTTTATATTGACTTACAGAAACTATAGACTGCACACTGAAATCTTTTAAGAAGCATATTTATGAGAATACTAGAAAAATAATTGTCATATGTATACATATATATAAATAAAGTGGGTCCTGAAAAGACACTTCAGCATTAGACATTTGTTGTATAATAAGATTTCACTGTTTTGGATCATTGCTGTTTATTTTTTCTAAGAAAGAAAAAAATAACTTTTCAAAGAAAGGGAATGAACATAAACATTGGCTGTTTATCACATGTGGTATTTTTCTCGTAGCATTTGCATCATTGCCTAAGCAAGGAATGGTAAGCACTGCAAAAAGTACAGTGAAATAAATACAAGTACCTTTAAATACTTACCTGAAAATAACCTATGTCATTATGGCTTAACATTTTTATGCAGCTCCAGATCCCACTCAAGTCAATTCACTAACTGGATTTCATATTTTGATTTGAAAGGTTTAATGTTTGTCTTTCATGGAGTAGCTGAAATAAGGCATATCTTGGGTAAACAGGTGTTTTGGCATACACACAAAAAGATTTGAACCAAGATAGTTCCCTTGACAGAAAAATCATATCTGAATGAGAAAGGGAGCATTTGGTGATTGTGTAATAGGGCCTGAATCCAGAGTTCACTAACTATGGATTCTAGAGTCAGGACTTTGGAAGAGATTTTAGAGGCATTTAAAGAAGGATGCCGTTCAACTGTCTGGAAGAAAGACTCTCAGGAGAGGCTGGAAAGAAGATCCCAATGACTGCATATGGTTAATTTCTATCTGTATGTGCGGAGGGAGAAAAACTCATGTGTCCAAGCAGATCATAAGGCAACTGAAGTTTGTTTAAAATATTTTGCCTTTATCTTCAAATGAAATCCAATTTCTAATACTGAAACAGAAAATCTGCAATTGCCACATGAAATGCTAAATGGTAAGAAATTAATAAACACATGCAGATTCTGTTGGCAGCATAGAAAAGTTATCTACATTTTTAGTGTAAGAATGATAAATATAAAATTCACATAACAAAGCTTCAAAATTGCCAGAATTTTTAAACAATAATGAGACATTGAGAACTTACTCTAGATGATCTAGAAGACTAAAGAAAAAGAAAATTCCCCATTGGGAAGTTTATGTAGCTCATTCATTTACCTTGAAAACACGCCAGATACAACAGCCTGTAAGTTGACTGGCTCAAGAAATTTTGTTTTCTGATCTGCTTAACCTCACATATCGAAAAAAATTAAGCTATAAAATTAAAAAAATTATCTCTGAAGATCAGAAGAATCCTATGTGAGGCTGCCTTGAAGGGCAAAGAACTGTTTAAAGCTTGCTGATCTATACATAACTTCAAGAAACAAGAACAATCCATCCTGATGTAGAACCGGACAACAGCTTGACTAAATGGGGAACTTACTTAAACTGAATTCAAAAGCAGAAAGGAAGAGATGGAAAGTGAAAGCAGGGATGGGCAACCAAGGAGGAATATAGCATCAACAAAATTTGTGGAGGGGATGAAGACAGTGAAGCTTCATAGAGGATCACTTTAAGGACTACTCAAGTGAGCTGATCATAGACATTTACAACTCCACAGGATATACCTAAGCATGTTAAGGGAGCTGGCTAATGTCAATTTGCATCTGATACCACAGGTCCCCACAGGATGCATCTAAGCATGTTGAGGGAATTGACTAATGTTACTTTGCATTTGACATCAGGGCTGGTAAAGTCTTCATAAGGGTAGCATGTTTGAGGGCAACACCAGGCTAGGGTGTGAGATTGATAAACTGGAGGGCAGGACCATCATACAGTGAGACCTCAATAAATTCAAAGAACAGGAATGTCATGAAGTTCAACAGATGCAAGTGTGAAGTCGTGCATTTAAGGAAAGAAACTAGCACAAACTGAAAACTGATTGTTCAGCAAACTACAAAACAGTACCTGTGAGTCCCTGTGGACACCAGATTAAATTAGTTCAGTTGTGTGTCCTCGCAGTGATGAAAGCTAAATACATCCTGTCTATATTAGCAGCTACACGGTAATCCATCACTAGCACTGCCCTAAGAAGATTGTGATTACTTATTGCTTATTTTGGTTGCTTACTTCAAAACTTTTTAGGACATTCCTTGGTTCTTTAAAGATATATTTAGTTATTGTATCAGGTCACGTATTCACAGATAACAATCTGCATGTGGTTCAGATAACAGATTAATTAAGGAGTTTCAATATGTTCTCATCAGTGATGATCCTGCTTCAGCTTGGCACCCTGGTTAAATCTTGAAGTGTTTGATGAAGCATTCATTTTTGCTTCTGAAAAGTAGGCTTATTTTCTGTCTGTCTGTGTAGAAAAGTCTACATAAGTGAAGGGGCTTCTAGAGCCCTTCAGATATATTAGATAGACATTATGTGATGGAAGAAAGAGGCTGTGGCTCGTTTCATGTCCTTTCCAAGGAAATCCATATTAATTAAATGATATTTTTGTTTTCTTCTAAGTATCCCATGATCACAAAGGAGAATCAAAGGTGATACTTTTGATAAGTGAAGCGGCCTAATTTACAATCTGCTAAGGACAAAGGACTTTTAAAGACTCTTGGTTTCTTTGCTTTGTTTGGGTCAAAACTACGTTATCAAGTAAAAATGTACATTTCTTTCTGAAAAAAAAACCAAAAACCCAACAAAAACCCACTCCAAAAAGGTTGTGACAGAAGATTTTTGAAAAGGGTTTCCTTAATGTAGAAACTCATAAACATTTCTGTGTGCAAATTTAATACTAGCACAATATTTAGAATGACAATAATTTATATAAAAGTATAATATGTACTTTTATATAAAGTAAGACAGACAATATAGATCAGTGTATGGAAAATGGGCCACTGTATCTAATGGACTAACTTTGGTCTGATTTTATTAATCAAATTCTTTCAAAACTATTGAGACAAAAGGACCAGTAGCACTGAGCAAAGAGCCTAACTACTGCTATACCTTTCCCTAAAGAAGCTTTAGTTATTAGCAGAATGAAACAATTAAAACTGCCCTGCATGGGAAGCCAAAGGTATTAACTTTTTTAAAAGCAAAAGGATTTTAAAGTAAGAAAATAACTGAAAGTGTTGAAGTTACTGCAGCTATTCTTGTGATAAAGTTAGGCACTGGTTTAAGCTTTTTGCTGGCTTTATCCTCCTGAATGCTATTTAGTTAGATATTTGAGGAAGCTGAAAGCAAAGCTTAAAATTTCTCCTTTACATTCAAAAATATAAGAAATAAACTAAAATTCCCTCTCCTGAACAGATGTTAATTGGCTGTTCTTTTCACAAAAGTCAAACTTGAGCAAATACCAAATTTCCAAATCCAGCTGAAAGGCAAAAGAAACAGAAATGTTATGACAGACGTAGAAAACTGCTGTCCAGGCTGGTAGCCAGGCCACCTGAGACCAAACAAGAACAGCTGGAAGCCAGCAAAAATCATTGTGGCTTCAGTAGAGCTACAGTCGTGTATTCTAGAAATGGAGAATGAATGATACTGGAGGAATCAGCTGAAATACTACAGAAATCTCAGAAAGCTCTTGAAAGTGGAGGAAAAGTTTAAAAACTGAGTTTTTAAAAATGAAGGCAATAATAAGGCACACTATATCCTTTTCAGAAGCATCATTATAAATACCAGGAGCACTGAAATGACCAGTACAAATTGTTTCCAGCTGACATTGCAGCCTTTTCATTTCTGAGTCATGAGTATCCTAACAAGGTACGCAGTGAATGTAAATTACACCTTGCTGACAAATTGTTATAATCTCAGAAATATATTGATCCGTTAGATTAATTATATCATGACAGAAAAATGATGGCATCTAAAATTATTTAAGTTATCAGAAAGGAATTGAAAAGGTTATGTTTTGATATTGATGTTATTGTACTACTGGTGCTACCAAGACTGATCATAGCAATGTGGGCTGAACATTTTTCAGGACCCAGCAAAGGGATTGTGCAATTAATGAAAGGAATTACTCCATTTTACTTTTTTAAATGCTAGAAGTAAAAATTCTTGGTCATAACTACTACAGACTGAGGTCAGTTAGGCTATAACAATAGGGTTCATTTCACTGACTGTTGGACAACCATTTTTGCATTCAGGGACTGACCCCAGACTCACCTTTTAATGAAAGAACACAGGACAATTTATCTACCCTGTTTAGGACATATTTTTGTTTGTGGTGAGTAACGGCAGAAGCAGCTTTCTCTCAAGTCTACTGACTTGCTGTTTGTCTGCCTATCTCTCATAGATTCAGTGATATAGATGTGTTAAACTGCTGCATCATATGATAAGTCTGTTTCCGGGCTTAAATGACCAGCTCTTATACACATTGTACATTATAGATGCTGACATTTGGCCAGATAGATGCCTCTACAGATGTCAAAATCTTAGTGAGGAATTCAGCTTACTTCATATAATTCACATAATTCAATTATCAGATTACCCTAGGGCAGTCAAGCCTGTGTGTGCTTCTTCCACTTTTCAAGGACCTAAGCAGATGCATCTACATTTGTCTCTTTGTATAGTCTTTTTTGATTTACTACATGAACGTATTTTCTTGTCTAGGAAGAAATTGGTGACAGCAAAGAAATATACTGTTGTCAGTCAAAGCCTCTTAATCTAAATGAAAGCACTCTTGGTGCTCTAGTCAATGGATATGGGATTGTGGGAATAAGGTCAATCCTTTTTTCCTGCTGAAATATCCATTGTATTTCACTGAAAGTAAAAATGGCACATTGCAAAGGCATTGGATTGTCCCATGAAATACAACAATCCTCAGCATGTTAACGCAATTCCTTTTTCCTTTTCATATTGCCCCAAACTGCAAGAAAAAACATTGTTTTCAAAAAATAAGAATAATAATCATTCTCAGCAGTTTCTAAGTAATGGAGTCTCCAAACATTTCAGGCCTTTAATTCTGTTTTGTTTCTTCCACTGAGGAGACGGAAAATCCCTTAGATCAATTCAAACTCATTTTTCAAATGTGCTCACTTCCCAAGCAGAAACAAATTACCACCATCTCTCTGAGATTTAATTGCTTTCACTCCAGAAAAACACCCCTTCTGCACAGAGGAATGAAGCAAAAGAAGAAATGCTAGATTAATCAGCAAAGAATGAGTGGTTTTGAGATGTTTTTTCCTTCTCCTAAATTAACTCAGTGTTATTTGTCAGTTAACATATAGTAATTTGCACATAGTGAAGAACCCAGTACTTCCCTTGTTAAAATCGGGAGCTGAAATATCTGTTCACCTACAGAGCTCCAAAAGAAGGTGCTTTTGCAGGAAAAAAAAAAAAGGTTAAGAAATGAATGAGAAAAAAAAGAGAGAGAAAGGGACGAAGGAAGAGAGAAGGAAAGAGAGAAAGAGGTCAGTGAGAAAGTAAGAAAGTGAGCAAGTGTGCCAGAGTGAGAGAAAGCAAGCAAGAAAGAAGGAAAGAAGGAAGGAAAGGAAGAAATTTGATCTAAGTTGTAATATTTCTGAAGCACTGGATCCAGCGTGAAATAATGGGCCAATCATGTGTAACATAAAGAAGCTCAATGTAATAAGATTTGGTAAGGTCAGAGTCTTTTTTTTTTTTCAAATGAGATACTGGTCTTGAAAGTGACGCTGAGCAATGGTAGGAAAGGAAACATCTTGTTTACAAATGTCAGCCAGCAATTAGTGTCATTTAAAGAGTGGAACCACAACTGCTGTCTTTTGTTAGCTTTGAAAACCTCATCTCTTTCTTGTGGCCACATTTTAAGAGGCAAAGTAGACAGAAAGACTCTGAAACCAGTTCATAAATAGTTGATTTCATATTTTAAAATCTTGCCTATAACTGTCACCCCCCTCGCGTGGATCACAGATGGTGAAGAACTAATTTGTTACTGTTTGATAACGGCTTTTATGTATCAAAGCTCTTATTTACTACTCTGTGGGGGGAAATGACAGACTAAAAGCAATTATGTGTTTTTCTTTCAGTTTTTCTTTAACCACTATGCTCTTTGGCTCATTTTTTTTTCTTTTTTTTTCCACTCCGACATGTTTCTTATTTGAAATATAGCATTGTGAATCTTTTACATATGTTGGTTCTCATTTAACCCTCTTTCTGGGTTTTCAAGAATGCATCTGGCCGGGCAGATCAACTGTAATCTTTCATGATTGTTTATAATGGCCCAGTGATAAGTAATAACACTCAGGGGTGTCTCCCGGTAACAGTGTATTACATTTCAGTATTAAAAATGCAAATTGGGACTTTGCTTTTGAAGATTGTCAGGAAAATGTTTCAAGGAGGGAGAATAGCTACCAGGATGCCTGTAAGTGAAATAACCCCCTTTCCCCCCTCCATGTGCGGCCTCCTGGCCACAGGTTTTCCGAAGGAGCCCCCCCCTCCTTCCCCCAAAATAAATAAATAAGTGAAGAGACTTTCTTCTGTATGTGGCATTAAGTAAGTGATGTTAAATCTTTGGCCCTGGCAAGTCATGAACTCTCACATCTGTGCATTTTTTTTTCTTGCTGCTGATATGCAAACCACGCACTTGGTGTTGCCACCAAGAATGATTTTGCTGTAGGTTGTGTTTTTTGGTGTTGCACTGCAGCAGAGCTGATGTGGCTGCACATAGCTTTATTCTGAATAAACAAAGGAGGTTCCAACTTGGTGATGACCAGAGGTGATTTCTTGGTGGGTTTCCTTAATATAAATCAGTGAGCCTGCTTATGTGCTTAAAATTTAGGATGTGTGCGAACACCACTGTGATTTTGGTCTTCAGTGTAGAATTTGTACTGCTGAAGTAAGAGTTAAATTTAAAGGCAAAAGAATGCTATTATAGATAGGAAACTTCAATATAGCAATGTAATATTATAATTATGGCTATAGACTGAGGGAAACATTGCCTATTGTTGCTGAAATCAATATGAATTTTCCCACTGACTTAAATGAAAGAAGGAATAAGTCACCATGGAAAAACCCATGGAAAGATTATAAGCTTTTGTTTGTCTCATTACATCCTTTAAATTACCTCCTAGTTCTCTTTCCCTGTTTCACCTTCTTTTCTTCTTCCATATTATGCCTGCACTGGCATTAGGTGGTGCCTGTTAACATCAGTGGGGCTGCTTGTGGAACTGCTCAACATAAGGACAGAACAAGAATATACAGAGCATGCACTTCCATACTCTCAGAAACATGTCTTTTAACCAAAGCTTAGACTACTAGGAAGAAAAATCAAGAAAATTCAGAAAACCAGAAAAGGAGTGAAAAGGGCAATGGGATTTAGGAAGCTAGTATGCCTGTTTAAAGATGAAACATCACAATTTAACCATTTTTCTAACCAAAATATAGGAATAGCATTTATTTCCAGGCTTCAGTACCAGAAATCTTCAACTGAATCCATAAATCACTTCCACATGTTTTTGAATAAATCCCTGTTCTGCATTTTACAAACTGCTTTCTCAAGACATAGTTTGAGTAAGGTCAGCAATCCTTCCCTCCTCTTGTTCAACTTTCTCAGGATGAAATTTACCCCTGGCAGTTGTCAAGAACAAGACCTGTGTCACCAAACTCCTGCCCAAGCCAATTGATTTCTAGTGAGAGCTATATTTAGGCTAATCAGGTCCACTGTGTCTGGATGTGGCAATGAAATAGCTGAAGCATGCTCTATCAGGGCCCATTTGAAAATGCTGGCCCAAGTGTGCCTGTCATTTCTGCTGTATTTCAGACTCTCCATCATTTTGATAATTATACAGCTTGGAAACTTTTTTTCTTTTTATAGTCTTTGAAACTATAATGAAGTCTTCAGTGTTGCCAACCCAAACCATCCAAAAATCTTGAATTGGGCTTGAAATAATCATGAGATTGGCCTGAAAATCATGCAACTGAATGTACTTGGCTTCTCTTTATTTGCCTTCTGGTTTTGAGTGTTTAAGGTGCAAAGGGGTCACATTTACAGGGTTTCCTCTGTGTTTGTGTGGGCCAGAAATGCAATCTTTTTATAAGACAACTGAAATTCCTTGGGTATTCACATGACTCCAGGAGCTGGGGTTTAATGGGGGGGGAAAGGGGGAGTGAAGAGGGAATCCACAGTGTTTGGGCTTGCAATAAAATTGGAAGCCTTGGCAATACAGAGCGTCTCACATTCAAAGTTTGTTTATAAGGGGAATATATTTCAATGGAGAGGGAGAACAGAGTTCACTTCTGTTCTCTTCTGACTTGAGAGAAATTCCTCCCAAAGGATGAACTTCACTTCGCAGAGCCAGCACAAGGCCTATTCAGCATCTGAAGTGATGCATAGACCTGGCTGTGGCTCTCTTTATATGAATTTACTTCATGCAACATTAAGAGAAGCTGCAGAAGTTGTTGTAGCCGAGATAGTTTACTGTTCTCAAGTAAAAAAAGAAATTCTTTATAAAACTGCCCATTATCATGGATTTGGAAGCAAAGTCCAATGAGGAGGGCTACATGACTGAAAGCCCTTGTGAAAGAGGATGGAGGAGGCCTCTGAAGCTGAAAGAGAGCTGGGGATGAAAGCATATAACCCATTTGGTATAATTGAATGTAGGAATCCAATCTTAGGACATGTACGTGTTTGTGAAGTAGGAAGATGGCTGGAGATGCTGGTAGGAGCAGCAGCTGGGAAAACAAGCAAGCAAAGATGTAGGTCAGAAAAATATTCTTCCAAGTTCCCCTTTCTTACTACTGTTATAAGTGGGACATAAAGCTTTGAATGTAGGACCAAGACATTAAAGCTGGGATTCAATTTATTAGTTAAAAATAACTGCACCACAAGACATTTAAAGTGGGATTCACCTCATCCACCATCTACATGTGCACTAGTTCTATGGTAAGCAATAGAAATTAATGGAGACTTCTGGGGTGCAATTCATCTCATCTTCAAACAGACATCTAAACAGATTAAATAAACTGCATCATAAAAATGCCTTTTTATTTCCACTGCCTATGTAGGAAACTCAAGTCGAAGTTTTTTAAGATGACTAGTTCTTAGACTATTGACAGTGCAGAAGTCTAAAGTTAAGCATTTTTCCATGTTTTGTTTAAGAAAAGTCTTAGGCAACAGCTTTTTGAGCAATTCAGGATATAACTGTACATGTTCGTGGTGCAGCACTATGTGTTTATGTGCACATGCGCAGGGTATTTGGACAATTTTTGCTTATGTTAATGTCTAAATTGGGAAGTAGCAAGAGTAGTAGGGAGTTTATTGCTGCTCTTGGAGAAGAATGTCATTGGACAAGACTGAACTGCATGAACAGGGGGATACAGGTATGGCTTTCAGCTGTCTATACTACATGATAAATGTCTATATATTGCACAGTGTCCATGCTCTGGGATCCTCATGTCCAAACCATGTCTGAATGTCTCATATCAGTTTAAAATCCTTTAAAATCATTTGACTGGTTTTGCTTTTCTTCTGTGACTAGTGACACCTTTAAGTAATGCACCATTAGTGTCTCTTATCCCAGTCGTGTATGCCTTAAAAATTGGCAGTGTTTTCACTCAAAAGGTATCACATTCAATTTAAGTACAGGGTTTAGAGTGTGCCAAGCCAAGTACTCTTTGCCAGCAATTTGACATGCTGAACAAATAAGGTTTGAATTCCTGCTCTGAAACAGGAAAAGGGTCATTTAGTCTGTTTGAATATCATTTAGAGAAAGGTAGCTTTATTTTTTTGATGCAGCAGTAGTGTCAAGTGTTGATTCTGACAGATTTATTGAACTGACGGTTGCACATTAAACATACAGCTTTATACAGAGCTTAAATATATATTCAATGTTTCTATGAAATCTAATTTATGAAAATACTCTATGATTTGTAGATTATAAATGCAACATAAAATCAATTGTAGCCAAAGGTTCTCAAGGCAGGCTTTTTCCATCACAGCTATGATAAAGGTTAAGAACGGCAACCAGGGAAATCACACACAAAGGAAGAGATCCACAGGAAGACATAGGTACTTATTTACCAAATTAGGCATAGAAGTAAAACCCCATATTCTCAGCCACACCTTCCTCCTTCCCTATGTTTCAGCTGTTACCCATCTTCTGAGACACGCTCTTTCAGTCAGGAAAATTTTCTGGGTCCTTCAATTTCTGCTGCAGAGGGAGTAAAATATTAACAGTGCCTGCTGCCCTGAATAACCCTGACATGACCATGCGTGTATGGAACAGTGGGACAGGAGATAGATGGTCAAGTGAGAAGATACCTTCTTGGACCTGAAAGAAATGTCAATGTGGCAATGCACAGTAATAAGCACTGCCTCTTAAACAGGGTGATCAACTTTAAGTAGGGCACCCCACCAACTGACCAAACTGTTTCTGGTCTGCAAATTGGCTTATTTTACATCTATCTTGGTAGCTCTGTTAGGAACTGCACCAAAAGGAGGCATGGTCTTAGTGTCCAATGTCCAGTGGGAGATAAAATAGAGGAATCTGGGGACAAATGCAGGCAACAGCACAAGCTGAGCCAGGCTCCTCTCCTAAGGCTTTGAGCCCACCTTCTAGTGCCAGCTACAGACTGACTGCCGTGTAGTGGTTTTCACATGGTGCTGCACACCTACATGTCCTCCTTACATGGCTGTATGGTGAGGTGTTACCATTACCAGTGTTGTCCAGCAAGATGGAATGGTGATAAAGGAGTTTAGACAGATAGGAGAAGAATTTTTGCTCATACGCATGCACAAAAGACTGTGTCCCATCCTCTTACTCCTACTCTTAATTTAGACTTCCAAATGATTTACAGAAATCCTGGTGTGGCATGGTAACATTTTCTATACCTCATTTGCCAGACTTAAACCACTTTTCATTCATGGTTGTTCTATGCCATTGTTGAGGAGAAAAAAACCCACCTGTTTTCTGTCTCATGGCTGCTGCAGCACAACCTTTACAAGGAGGTTTAGCCCTTATCTGCTTGTCATTGCTTAAAAAAATACCCAATACCACAACATTTTACAGAGCAGTTGTAAAAATAGTAATAGTAATAAGAAGAACACTAATAACACCTCCATCTGCTTGAGTTCTGAGGCTCCTTGATTCATGTGCTTCCCTTATTGAGGCTCAGATTGCTGTGCGAGAACCTTTACCTGTGTCTATGCACCTGCTGAGGTGAATAAAAGCTGAGGCAAGTCGGTGTGGACGGCTTCAAAAAAACCTCACCCAGGAAACACTAATTTGTTTTAAAAAAGGGCTACAGCCTCTCTTGCTTTGCGATTTAGGTGAAGAATCTGATTTTTTGTGTATTTTTGTTAATTAAGTTTATGTGTCTGATACTTGATTTAATTGAAGCTATGATCATGCAATAGAAATTGACAGTACACTCAAACTTATTTAAGTGTTCTCAGTTTATAGAGAATCTATAGAAATTTTCCTTAATTTGCGTTCAGCCTGAAAGCACCTAGCAACAAAATATTAAGCAGAAATCACTAGACATTTACTGTCAAATATAAGCTGAAATACCACACTTAGCACAAACACTGGGTAACCCGTGGTATATTAAGTATAATAAATACTAAGCCTCAAAATTTACTCTTTTGGCATTGAATTTACGATGTCCTTGTCCTTTAGCTACATGGATTCATTTGCATTATGACAAAATACACGCAGGATAGTCCCAGTGAAATAAATATGTCATTTATGGCTTCTTACTTGTAATCATGTGGAAAAATATAATAAAATCACACACACACAAAAGGAACAAATACATTAATGCTACTGTTGTGCTATTAGCAATTGTTAATTTGACAAATGAGTGTTTCAGGAGCTAGCTCTGGCTTTTGCTCTGATGGATCTACTGTACCATATGCTATTATTCAGGCTAGCAATGGTGGTACAGAGCTCATTTTCTGTCTACTGATCAGTGTAACTTTCTGAGCTTGTTCTGTGCTACTGATAAAAATATATCTATTTTTTTTCCTGGGCTTTCTAGCAATTAAAAATGATCTCAGATATTGCCATTCTGCACTGCTGTTTGATGTTTATTTGCTTTATCACCAGCACAACAAAGGAAAGGCAGCTTTAATTTGCTGTATGTTGTGTAATGCAAACGTGAGTTACTGTACATCCCTTAACAGCCCATCATTAATTTCCCTTGAATGCCGTTTCCAGGTTTTGTATATTGCTGGCTGTTGTTATAGTATGTAAAGCATCAGCTGCTGTTTCACAGCTTGGATTTTAAGGGGTCCACAAGGAGAGATCAAAAGCTGAAATTCTAATATTGCCTCTAATGGAAGAACTATTACCCAAACAAGCAGGATGTAGATTTCTTTCCTAGCAGAATGCTGCTATGGCATTCTCGCACTAATAGCCCTGCATCACTCAGGACTCTGCCAATATATGGTTTCCAGTTCTGAGAAACATTTATTTATTTTACACTTGTTCATTTACCTCGGAAAAAATAAATAGTCTAACTAATTTAGAAGTGAATTTATTTGTATAAATTCTTTCAATGTACTCATCAGCTTAGTATGTAGGCATTTTCAGTAAAAACAGTGTTACTGACATTGTAAACAGAGATTAAGCTTAAAGACAGAATTGTATGACTGTGTGAGAATCTGACTTGTGTGGAGAGCTAAAATCTGATGATTAGTAAAATTATAGATTGGGACCAGTTTCTATACTAATTCTAACGTTCTTCCTAAACTGCAAAGCACCTTTAGCAGTTGTCTTGGAGGCAATGTGACTCTCTTATTTGACTGGCAGATTCAAACCCTGCTCTTTTCTGCAAATGTAGAAACTATTACATAGTCCAAGTTAAATGACAGAAACTAGCATATCATGGAGAGTCCAACCTTTTATTCTTTAAAAGATTGCTTTGCAAAGAAAGATACCATGGCAAAGAAAGGTGTTAGACAGAAGGAAATTTCCTTTCTAAACACGGAAGAATCCTCATCCCTCAAAATAAGGAGAGAATGTATTGTTATGGTTTGATCAAAACAAAATCAGATTTATTTTCTTCCATGGTTGAAGATATAGACTCTAGTTCTTGAAGGAATGCTTGAGATTTTTTTAATTTAGTCATCATCACGGTTCACATTCTGAACTAAAGATAAACATAGAGACTGATATCATGAGAACCTCAAATAAAATATTATTCCATGATTAGGCATTCAGTGCCTTTTAGGAAAAGATCACATACGGCTTTATGTATTGGGTTAAGACTGCTATTCCACGTACATATTTCTGAAAAATCAGTTGAGAATATTTGCAGAGCTCATCCTTTAGAAGGAAAGTTGTTTAACACAGAGAAACTGTCATGAAGAACTGCTTACCAACAAGGTGCGTTAGCATCTTCTGAAACTCGTGTTTCAAAAGACAGATAACAATCCATTCACAAAGTAGAAGGAAAGAAATCAAAACAAGAGCCTAGAAGGAAGGAAATTACTAGGGGAAAATCATAGGTGCAAGAAAGTTAAAAAAGACATTCTGTACAACTAGTTACTGTACAAATATTTTTCTTTTGTGTTAAATTATTGCCTCCTCAGCTTGAAGCTGCTTTAAATCTTCTTATCTTGTTGAACCCAGTCTCAAAGTCTCTGTCTATTCTGAACACTGCAATGGACTGTGATAGGCTTTAAACTTAATCACAATAAAGCCCAGAGAAATTAAGGATCTTGACAACAGAGCGAAGATACAGCTTTCTTTACCACATTAGGCATATAGATAGCTGGTTTTCCTCGTCTGTAACACAGAATTTCCTTAACATTTTTCTATAGAGGCTGTACTTGTAAAAGGATTATTTTTCCCTCAGAAACTTTTTCCTTTGCTACAAAATGACTCATTTTCAAAAAATCCAAATGTAAAAAATAAATAAAAATCCAAGTCACAAATTTCATGCAAAACTCTGGGTCTTTTTAGCTTTTAAACTTGATGGGCAGGGGAATGTATGCGATGGGATAGAAATCTGGGTCACAGCATGAAATTCCTGTTTTTGTATTCATAAAAAACAAACTCCATATATCAAAGGAAGGAGGTGTGAAGTAGTAAAAAAGAAAAAGAGAAAAGCAGTCTAAAATATTCTCAGCTCTTGATATTTCTCAAGAACATGCTGAGTTCTTTTAAAACATTATATGATTTCCTCTGATCATTATTGAAACAAAGATGCTCACTGCTGTGCAAATAACTGCTCTAAACTTATCTTCTGAAGATGAATTAGAGAAACAGTTCCAGTTTTCCAGTATTTTTTTTTTCTATCAAAAAATGGTCTTAGGTCCTGTATTCTTGAGAAGCATTCAGGTGGGTACTTATTTATACAGCAAAGCAGGACACAGACACTGAATACATCCTTCTCTACCCATATGTGATCAAGAGCAGTAGGGATAATTGTACGTAAACAAACCTTTTTTGGTACCATAATGTTACCCTGATAATTTTAAACCTTTGAGGACTAGAGTGTATCATCTAAATATAATGCCTAAGGAAAGAAACTATTAGGTACATACCTCTTTCAAACAAAACTGTAATTTTTATGTCTCCTGCATGGCGGCCCAAATTTTGGACCGATTACAGTGCAATCTGAATCTCCAGAGTAGATTGCTTGACTGATTTTTTTAGTTTACAGGCTAACAATGATTACCAGGTTAGCTCAAGATCTCACACTATGGGATAAACCTTTGGTTTTTAAGTGAGTCTACAAGTTACAGACGGAGCTAAAAATGTTAGTTTGACATCCTCAATCTGAGGATGAGGAGGAAATGAGAAATAGTTCTTAAAGAAAACATACTTCAGGCATGGCATTTGTAATGGTAAAAATTGTGACTCTTTCGGGCAGCAGCAGGGAGATTGTTCTAGTGCATTTCTGTTGCAGAAAGACAAGGGAATACAATGTGGTTTGAAGAAGAACTTGCCAGTAATTACATGAAGTGCTATTCTGATGCTCTGGGACTTTTTCTGCTATAAAATTACTTAATAATAACCTAAAAATAACCTAATAATGAGTGAAAAAGTGTAGTTTAAAGCTGCTTGCAAGAGGAGTAGAAACAAGGAAAAATAGTTGCCACTGAACCTTATTGTTTCTCAGTTCTTTTTGAAAAGCTTACTAATCTCACTGCTTGTTAACAAGTTGTTTCACTGGCCACTGTTGTATTTGCTTCCAAGGGATGAATAACATCAGAGAAAATACATGACTACGTCAATCTCTTAGTAATATTTCTTGTGCTGTTTGCTTGCTACTAAATGTGTTCCTTGTGCATTCATTTGCTATAGCAGGACACAAGGGTTTCAGCCATCACAGGACAAATCGAATGGGATTCCACGGACCAAGAGAAGGATAGATTCTGTCCGTTTGGTCCCAGTAAAGATTCACAGTACTCAGCTCGTTTAGCACCTTGAACCTTTATTTACTGTCCTCTTTCAAGCCTACTTTTCCCCAAACCTGAAAATTACTGTGGTTAGTGTCAGAAGGGAAGTATTTCTGCTGTGTAATGGCCATAGATATTTATATTTGAAGAAAAGAAACAGGTCAGCTTCCTCCACATTCTTCCAGAGATATGCATCTCCTCAAAAGGGGATAATATCATGCCTTAATATCATTAAAGGGATACAGTATTCCCAGATATTTATGAAATAATTGTATCTTCATAAACCTCTTGGACATACTTCTCCCTTTGGATGGAGGCTGCACCCTAATGGCATAACTGTGTCCTCATTGTTTTCATGTCATAAAACTCCCTCAATAATGAAATATCGGTGGAATTCTAGCTGAATGTGCTAACCCTTGAGAGATACAAGTCCTCTCTACCATAATACAGTCAGACAGAGAAAAAAAATATTAATTTATAAAAGCCATATGTTTACCCAGTGGCAGAATAGTTAGATGTTGATATCAGTTCACAAAAGTGGTGTATGATGATCTGCAAATTAATTATACACTTGGATTGCCAGAGATAGAATGTCAGCATTTGCTGGGATTTTCATGAATGGTGATTTAAGCTTCAAAACATCACTTACGCTCATGCTAAACTTAAAGCACCTCCTCTAGTCCCAAGCAAAAAGTCAGGACCTAAATGATATTGTGTATTTCATTTGGAACTAATGAAATATAAGTACAAAAAGGGAACATTTGAGTCAGTTTGTTGTACAGTATTTGACCCTATCTACCCTACTAAAACTTCACATTGTTTCTCCAGTGGCGCCGTATGGGAACACAAGATTGCAATTTTGCCCCAAGAACACGACAGCAGTCCTCATAATAGTTTCTTCGGTCTTTTTTTACATTGCTTTCCAAAATGATGCTGCCATATGTGCTGTTATATTTAAGCAGCAGATGCTGTGAACTCACAAAGCTGAAGAATGCTGAAGTATGATACCATTTGAAAACAGGTTTTCTAGGGAAAGCTGACTTCTTGCAAGGCTTTAGATTTATTTCAGGCACTTCATTACTAATTACAAAAGGCCATATCGAATGCATTTATACCACTTATTGGTTCTGTCTTGGGGCACTTAATATATGGGCTATCTAGCTTTTACACTATATTGCTCTTCCCACAGCTACAAAGCTGCAATAATCTCTATTTGCATCAGTGCTAATGCTTTAATTTTGAAAAGGAGCTGGGAATAGGTCTTCATTTCCAATTCTTTACTTAACCAGAGTTTGAGCTAAGATGATGTTACAGGTTAGGTTTAGCTAACCAGAGCTAAGGATGACATTACACTGTAAACAGACTCATAGTATTGGGTAAATATGGGTATTATGAACATAACGTTAGGAAAGTCAAATTACTTTAATTTTAATTGATAACTGGCTTTCTAATCATGCTTATATTTGAAAATATAGCAAGCAAATTCACAGCCTACTCTAAAGTTCAATGAGATTGGCTGACCTGATGGACTTTTAGGAAGTCAAATCAGTGCCTGCAGTGTGCACAGGCTAGGAGTTAGGAGAGGATACAATAGAGATGCGGAGGAAAAAGTGGCTCAGGGGAACGTTTCTAATACAGAAATGTTGCTTTTTTGGCTATTGTTTTAGGAAAATAGCAGGATCTGGGGACTAAAGGAAATAGAAGCATTCTTTTAGTACTGATGACTTGAGTCAGTTTAATTTTATGTGTAACTTCACTGGGTTTATGAGACCAAAATACCGCACACTCTGTAAGGCAGCTCTTTTCCATACACAGCCAGCTCTGAATAACTGCACATAGGGCAAGTTGCCACCATGTCTTGTCTTAGTCTACAGCAAATTTTGCACCTAGAGGACAAAAACTGATTTGGAAGGAAATGAATTACCCATTAACAAGAAACGTCTGGGGGTTGGAGGGTCCTGCACCACTTTCCTGTCCTCTCACACATAGGTAATATATAGAGTGGCTTGGGTCTTCTTTCACCTGGGGCACTGATTGACACTCCCATCAAATGTATCAGGGGAAGTACAGGTTTCACTTTCTTATGATCAACTTACAAACGTTCATTTTCTTCATAAATGTATTTGGTATAAATGGCAAAGTTTTGGCAGAGAGGAGGGCTGCAGAGGTGGTCTCTGGGTGAAGACACCAGGCATGTACAACCAGTATTTCCAAAACAGACCTAATGCAAGACACAGTTGAGCCCATCAGCTGAGTTGGTGGTACCTTCGTGAAAAGAAAATACCAGAGGCAGAGAAGGAGGAACAGAAGAAGAAAGAACGATAGAGGGAACACCAAAGTCAGAGGAGGGGGCTCTCTATGGCAGAGCAAGTACACAGCTGAAGGGACTGTGGCCTGAGGAAAGACCACAGTGGAGCATAGGAAAAGAGTGAAAACCAAAAGAGAGAAACCGCTGTGCACTGACCTCCACCTCCGGCGCTGCTTGTTGGCTCACCAAGGGGACAGAATGTACTGTGTCAGCAACAAGAGTGGAGAGGAGTCTGAAGTGAATGAGTGAAGTGGAAACAAGGAAGAAGGGAGAAGAGGAGTCTAAAGTGAGATTGAGCCTGGGAAAGTGGAAGGAAAGATTTCTTCTTTTCCCCTAAGTGTTTTAGTACTTGTCACATGTTTACTTGCAAACACTCTGATCAGTAATTAATTATGCAAAATGGCAATAAATTAAATAACTCAAGTTTATTTTGCCCAGGACAGTACTTGGCAAATGCTTTGCCCTGCCTTTACCTTGACCTATGAAATCTCTCACTCCCATTCTTCTGTTTTCTCCCTGGTTCAGCTGGGGTTGGAGGAAGAAAAAAGTGAGTGAGCATCTGGGTGGGTGCTTGGATGCTAGCTGGAGCAAATTGACCACAGGAATGAATTTTATTATAATCTTTACCTCTCCTTCCTTCCCTTCCTCCTCTTTTCTTTTTTTTTTTCTTTTTTAGCTTTCAAATATATACATTAAGTATACATTAAGGCAAGTTGTTCTTGAAATTAATCCTTGCTTCTATCAATTCCACAGTAAAAGAAATATGAAACTAGCTCTAGTTTGATGCTTCTAACAGTAAGATTTTGGCATCCAGATCACATCATGCGATGGGATAGTCTAACTAGACTGCCAGTGCTGGAATGAAAAATGTAGCTCTTTATTCCAAAGAGCTGTTAGATCAGCATACTCTGTATAACTGCCACCTAGAAGCCATGTAAATGGGCTTGTTCGTCATGCCTTTTCATATATTACTTCATTTCTCATTGTGTTTCCCTATTCCTCATTCATGTGCCATTTTGGGGGTGACATGTTCATTTTCATTAAATGTCCATTGGTTCATCCTTCTTTTGTTGCTGGTCTTTTCAGCTCTTCTATAGCACTGCAGATCCAGCACCACTGGAATAAGTACTAATTCCAATAACTTGACAGTGTTTAATGAGACTTCTTTGCTGACATGTCTACTAACAGGAACTGGATCCTTCCACCTCTAAATCCCTCTCATGGGTGCTATGTGCTGCCCCCTTCCTGCTTGAAGAAGGATGAAATACAAATGGTGATGAACCTCTTCTCCCCTTGGAAGGGATCATGCAGCATGGCTGGAGCGCACCGGTAGGATGTTGTGTTAAAGACACAATTTCCAGCTAAGGTGTTTAAGGTTCACAATATCATAAAGAAGAGCAACTGTTGCAATGGCGAAACGATCCTAGACTGCTCTCTGGGGCTGCAGACTCCTTTGTGTGAAAAAAAAATTTGTTAACTCTATTCAAGTCAACAGGTTTTGTGTTTCAGCTGTAGTCTTGTGGTACATCTGATAAGCACAGAAAGGAAATGGTCTGACAGACGGAACTCTTAGGTCCCCTTGTTTTGAGAGCTATGACAAACCTGCAGGGGAACTGGAAGAAAGGTGCACATGAAAACCAAGAGAAAAGAGGACAAAGTGCTAAATATGTTGACTGGGCTGCTGGATTGAGCTGTCTGGAGAAGGATGGAGCTATAAAATCAAGATTTTGATTTTTACAAGTTGAAGGGAGGATGGCTCCCATTGCAGTTCAGCTTTTGGTCCCTCTAATAAAAATAATTAGGCTTAGGATGAAGTTAGTGAAGTTTACTTAACACTGTCATTAAAGTTTGCAAAGAATCACTGACTCTAACCCCCATCTCTTATCTAAAAAATCAATTATATGAGGAAGTTATATGAATCTGGGGTTTTTCAGTATTTATGGTTTCTGAACTGAGTATCTGAGGCAGCTGAAACACTTGCACGGTTTTGCTTTTCCTTCCAAACCTAGCAAGGGTGCTGTTCTAGTAAATGACAAAATCCAGATAGAGTGTGGGAGCAGCAGGATCCCAAATTAAACAACTGGGAGGTTGATAAATGCTTCCAGTAGCAGATTTAACTACAGATGGAATCGTTTGACCATTCAACATGCCACAGTCCACTTGTTGGGGGCTTCCGACCACCTCTCTGCAACATTAACTTCATAAAAACTTACATCAAAGAGCCCCCACCAGAGTCATAGTGCCTTTTTTAGAGCATTTTCAAACAGCAGAGATAAACATTAAAAGCTTCTGCCCTTCCTTCCTTGACATATTTCTGACAATAAATTAGAATCAGATGGAAGGTATCATTATTCCCGCAAATGAATTCCTGTACAATAATATTTTCAAAAAATAAAACTTCTCAAAGATATGTATGCATTTGGCCAATAAATTCAAAGACATAAAGAAGTTCTGTTTAAGGCTGATATTGTATTCTTGTCATTAGGCAAAAGATGTTCCTTACTAACTAGTGCTTTTAACAATCAGTTTTCAATATCCTGGACACCTGATATTTTTGTTTTTAATTTGTATTTTCTGCTTTCCAGGTTTGTTTGTTTGTTTTAATTTTTTTTTTTTAAGTACTGCACTGATGTTCTGCACTTCAAAATGACAAAATAATTGCATACCTCACATTAGGAAAATAAATCTGCAAGAAATTAAGACTACTTTGATTACAAGAATCTCTTCAAACTGGAGATGATGTAATTTTAAAACAACATTTTTTGAAAAGCAGAATTTCAGACATAAAGAGGTGGTTCCCTGCCTCCACATTGGTGAACACTAAGCAAAAGCTTGTCAGTGCTCTCCAGAGAATCTGTTTATTGAGAAGGTGCTTTACCAGGATATTGATTTTGTGGAGTGGAAATTTAACAGATATGTGAGATTGAATAGATGTGCTTGCATGTAAGTAGACATATAAGATAGGACTCAGGTGTACACATTTATGGAGGTTGATATTCATTTATTAGCATTTACTAACTGATTCCACAATACAATTTAGCAAGGTTTATGACAAAATCACTTTTCTTACTACATACATGGCATATTGCTAAAGAAGATAGCATTATACTTTTATTCTTTAATGTCTGTGTTGTCCACAGTCTTGGAGCTAGAAACATCCACTGCTGCTCTTCTCTCTGCTTTTTCACAGTTTGACTCCAAATGCCCCCGAGAAAGTGTGGGATGATGACACAGACAATGGCTGTATTTCCATCTGAATTATTCAGCCTTGCTTTACTGTGAGCAATAATGACTTTTAGAGGGGCGAAAATCAGAAATATTTCAGCTCTTCTCTTTATAGTGCTTTGGAAATTTACTCAGGATCTAACAACATTGAAGTTGCATCTAAATTCTAGTTAGGAGATTACTTTGTAATTATAGTGATCTGGAGCTACAACTAAGTGTATAGCTCTGAATATAGCTATTATTATTATATTATTATTATTATTTGTGTTTATATGCTGTAATATTCACAACACACTATCCAACATTCACCCATGTGTTGTATACACATACAAAGACTCAGTGCTTACTCAGAAATCCTCATGATCTAAATACACAAGCAGGCACTCAGAAGTCCTCAGAATTTTAAAATTATTTGTAAATATTTTTATTCACATATTCATATATTTCTTAACTTTAAATATCTTTCTGATTGTTCCAGCTATAACATAAAATTGTATTATTTGTTAGGATTACAAGTCCGCTCACATATTACCTCCTTTCTATTCATATTACGTACATCACCCAGGTGTTTACAATCTTGTTTTCTAAACTCTGTGGAGGCAGAAACTCACTATTTATTTTCCTATAGTGAAGATACCTCTTGGTACCTAGCCTGCTCACAGCTGGCCTTTTAAAGTGGACCTTTTTCAGGCTTCTATCCTTTCCTTAATTTATGACTCACATCTTTATTGCCACTCTCAGTGGCTGTTGAGGCAGGCTGTAGGTGCAGAGGTGTTGGTATAGTGCACCTGCTGAAGAGCCAAGCCAGGCCTCCAGCTAAGCTACGATTTTATTTGGTCATAGGGCAATGTTCCCTATCAAGTATTGTCATGTCCATATCAACTATTATATGTGTTTTAGCAAATTCTGGCACTGATCTCAACTCAAAAGACAGAAGTGGTAGCAGAAAATGTCATCACACTGTTTCACCAGGGTCAGGAGGATGAAATTCATCAAGATAGTTATTCCTAATGAGATAGTTACTAAGCTTCTTTAGCCTTAAGCTCCCAATGTACATTGTGAATAGCCATAAATTATTTATTACATTTAAAGGCTTGCTAGGATGCTCATTTTACAAACAGCAAACAAGAAAAGCCAAAGGCTGTGGGTGATTTAGGACCACAATTCAATGTGAAATTGAATGATGTTTCAACTCCTAAATACTTACTTGGGTTCTCTTTCTCTTCTGAAAGGCTAAAGATCATGATGGCCAGGTTGCCTGTGGCAGAAGTAAGTATCCAGACCTCATGTTTACCATCTTCATTCTCTGGCCACAAGAAATAGCCTTCCTACCTACATTTATCCAGCACTGAAGTAAAACTTTGCTTCCTTCATAAAGAAAAGTAAAGTCAGAAGCATCTAGCAAAGACATAGAAAAAGCTTAAGCAATTTTCTGCTTATTATTTATTTCAATGTCCTTCTGATGGGTGACTACGCCTTTGCTAGTGGCACTCAAAGAGCCAAAAGAAACATATGTTGTGAAAAGTACCTTTAGCAAAACAGACAGATGGATAGGTAACACTTTAAAACAGGGTGGCCAATGATTAGCAATTCGTTTGGTATTCATTGCGATAACATTAATTGTGGTGAATAAATTGCATTTAGCACCACTTGGAATTTTGTGAAAAGGACGTTTGCCTTTTTGATGTCTTTGTGAAAAGGAAAAAATAAACCACTTTTCTATTTTTTCCCATTTTCTGTTATTTTTCCCATCTCAGAAAAGATAACAGCAGAGTTGATGCAACAAAACAAGTTTTGCATCAATGCTTTAAAATTTTAAATGCCTCTGATATAATTATCATTTATAAGCAAATTTTCACTCCAATAATGCTTTGAAGCTTTCCCATTTTTCTTATAGCAAGTGAAAAACTTCTGGACTGCTCAATCCTGTCTGCTGGTTCATCACTTTCTCATTCAGTTAAGTATACCAGAAAAGTGAAAAAATATACCTATTGCTTGTAAGCTGTAAACAGTCAGTAGATTGTGTTCTGTTGATTACAGACAGTTTACATTGGCTGGACCAGGCTTTAGCTGTCAGCACTTAAGGACAAAAGAAGCTCTGAGAGCAGATGTTGACACTGGAAGCTCAAATTCTGGGATCCTCAGCCTGTGGCTGTGGAAGCCCAGCTGAGAGAAAGAGACAGGCTGCATTCATAGAGCCTCTCTGGGATCCCTGCCCCATGCAGGTATTCAGCCATTGAGAGACAGGAAGATGAAAGGCTGCTTCACAGATGTCACCTGCTGGGGGTTCAGCAGCCTGTCCAGAAATGTCATGTTTGGCAGCTGGTGGAGGATCCCTCCCACCAGCTCTGGTGCACAGATTCTCACAGTATTCCGGGAAAGATGCTTACACGGGGGCTTCCTAATGAGACGACATTAAAGAGAATTTTTGGCTTCTGCCTCTAATAGCACATTGACATTAACCTAGCTGTCCATTCATTACACAGTTCTACTGAAGATCAGTCACTCTAACAAAATGAATTTTAGGCATAAACACCAAGCCAAATTACCCTGGAAAATTGTCTGGATAGCTATCATTTCTCATTCTGTTAAACTGATTCTGCATTCTTTAGTTTCTGTGCAAGTTTCTGAAACTGCTCTAAATTCCACTGATACATGCTCAGTCGAGGCACTTGGCCCCAAAAGCAGGGGAAACTGCAAAATTCCAGAGGATATATGGCGCTCAAACATGGCATACTGAAACTCTTGGGCCCTATTATCTGCTTGGGTAATAATACATGACCTCATCAGAACACATTTAGAACATTGGCAGGAAAGATCAGAGAGTATTGGTAAGAAGATAAAAAAGAAAGGCAATAAGAATTTGGCAGAAAGATGCTAGGATCTAAGCAAAAAGGTGCTAAAGCGAAGCAGAAAAAGGCTATTGCTTAAATTGATTGGTAGGGGTTAGTGTTTCTCACCTACATCCCTTACGTCAAAGTAACTGGCACATGCTTTGTCCTTTGCCTTTTGGGCCTCTTCCAATCTGCATAGAAAGATCAAGGGGTCCTTTTCCATACTGCATACAAGGTTCAGGGAAGTGCCAGGATCTGATTTTTCTCTCATAAATCAATTACATTCTTAGAAATATCTAGAAATATTACTTAAATGCATGAAATTGGCCTTTACTATTGACCAGTAACAGAAAAAAAATTGCTCAGAATGGTCAAAATTCTCATTCTTTTTTTTTTTTTTGAAGCTTTACAATCTTCACTTTCTTTTTTTCTTCTTTCTGTATTCAATGTAATAATAAGAAAAACTGTGCTTTTAACAGGCAAGATTTTGCTACTGCATCTGGTAGTGTATTGCCTCTAAATAGCACTCAGAGGTATCAAAATGTCACTGAGACCCAGGAGAGGACTTTCATCATCATCTAAATTCTTATTGCAACTACAGTTGTTACTGTTTTGGTTCTTCCCAGGGAGGCTCCCTGCATACGAGGCTAGAATAGACAATGCCTCTCAGGACCAATAGCATGAAAGGTGTGCCTGAGGGTACCAAGTAGAAGAACTGACAAGAAATTTGTTCATTAGTTACATCAGATGGTCACAACTAAAATAACTTTTAGTGCTAACACCCTTTTTGGTTGTAGGGACTGAAACTTTGGAACATTAGGGTCGACTTGACACCTCGGTCATTGTTCTGCAAAAAGGAAGGAGAGAAAGTAATGAGTGAAAAAGTAGAGGGATTAACATCAGGAAGCAAACACATACTGAACAACATGACATTTTGTTCAACATCTTTGTCAGCAACATGGACAGTGGGATTGAGTGCATCCTCAGCAAGTCTGCCAATGACACCAAGGTCTGTGGTTTGGCTGATATGCTAGAGAGAAGGAATGCCATCCAGAGGGACTTTGAGATGCTTTTGAGGTGGGCTGATGCCAACCTGATGAAGTTTAACCATGACAAGTGCAAGGTCCTATACCTGGGTCAGAGCAATCCCAGGCACAGCTACAGGTTGGGCAGAGAAGAGATTCAGAGC
>WYDI02018106.1:0-50851 GCA_009867235.2 Psittacus erithacus
AGTGCGGCCTAGCATTTGGTCTGCTTGTACAACTGCTCCAGAGAGCCATGCCCTTCTCATCAAGCCATTCCTCAACACTCCTGGATCTCTTTGTCAAGGCATATGGATGACAGGGAGGTGATGACAGAGAGCAAGGATGGCTTCACCAAGAGCAAATCATGTCTAATAATCTAGTGGCCTTCTGTGGTGGAGTGACTGCATTGGTGGATAACAGAAGAGCAACTGATGCCATCTGCCTTGACTTCTGTGAGGCCTTTGACACAGTCCCACAAAATGTCTTTGTCACTAATTTGGCGAGACATGGTTTTGATAAATGGACTATGCAATGGATAAGGTGCCATCTTTTGCTGGGGGAGAAGCGCTAATACTATGCAACTGTTTTCAGGCACTTCTGTGGTTCCTAACACTTCAACAACCCTTGGCATCTTTGCAGCTGCATGAATTTCCATCCTCTATTCCACTGACATGGCTAGTACAGGGGCATTGCAAATGTGCCTCTGTTTCCTCAGCACATCATGGAGGAGACCAAAGGACTTCACTAGCAAGCCCTCCCTCCAACATCAGTGCGTTGCCCATAGACCTATCTCTAGTGAACCAGGTTTTATCCCTTTCTCCCTTGTGGAGCTCTGTACTAAGTGGAGGAGGTCCTCTATCCAGGGCTCACCTCACACATGTGTGCTCACTCCTGCCATCAGTCCTGGCCCAAGAACAGGGGACAGTCTGCAGTCTGGCACTGAGGTAGTGAAGTGCACAAGATGAAGAACAACCAGGCAAGACTATGAACACATCATAAAAAAACAGTCTTTGGTGCTGATAGGAAGATTTAGAAAAGTCTTTACTGGAAACAGTTAACAGTGATGAGATTCTTGGCATAGTCATTACCTGTGACAGGAAGGTGAAAGTCAGGCTAAGGCCAGGAGAGAATGTCTGAGAATAAAGATTCATGAGTTAGGTGGCCTCATTTAATGACTTGCTGAAGCCAAAAGGGGAGATCCCACATGCTACCTGGAGACACAAATGGCCATCAACCAGTGTGGTTAGCCATCTGCTCTCTTCCTTTTGTGGTGGCTCTGCCATTTGTCTGAACCTGTGCTGAAACAGTTCAGCTTGCTAAGTGGGCAAAAACCAAATCCAGAAGCTGTTACAAGAAGCAATTGGTTTTCCATCAGTAGATCACAAGAAGAAAGTGGAGAACATGGAGAAAAACATGCAGTAATTCTGTTGCAGAGAACACTAAAATGGCCTTGCCTGATGTAATCTATCCACCTACAGGCACTGTCAATGAAGAAAGGTGAGGGCTAATTATGAGCTCAGAGAAGCGCAACAGGAAATAAAATCATAGAAAACATGACTAACAGAAAGAACTCTGGGACCTGAGATTATTTATTTCAAAAAAGACTGATGATAAGAAGAGCAAGTCTTTATTCAGGTAAGCAATACCTAAAGATTTAAAAAGGAAAGAAGTAGACTGTAAAGACTCTCCCTAGAGGAAGACTACATCCTGGGTCATTGGTCTGCAGAGTAGGTAAGAATAAAAGTGGAAAAAATATTTAATAGGGTTTGGAAGGCTAGCAAGACAAAATATTAGAAAAAAAGAAGTGAAGAAAGACCAAAAATAGAAGGGAACAAGAAACAATGAAATACAGCTGACTGTTGTGAGGAAAAGGAGAGGCCCACTGAGAGACATTTTTTAACTATTTTTTCAGCCAGCAGTCACTATTGGCTTTTATTTCTGGAATAAGCAATTTAATTGTTTGTATCTTTATTTACTGATACAGTAGTTTATTCTGGTTACAAACTGCAGCACTCTGATATGGAATGAACTTATGTAAGTTACCACAAAACATTACTTTGAGGAATCCCACCAAGAGAAATAAATTTTCAAATAAAAAAAGTTTCCAGGTAAATTGTACATTTTTTGTCATCTGCGATCATGCTCCCTTCCTAGCCAAAATGACCCATTTTTCAGAGACCTGCCTCCAGGTCTTCTTTTAAAAGTAACTACAGCCGGGTTTGTAGAAGTTGACAGTTACAGAAATTTAAGAACCGAACTGTAAACATGCAGAATTACCATGCCAAATGCAGTGTTACACAGTAGAAGATGCCACAGCAGAAAGCAGCAGCTGGAACTGAACTCTGGCAGATTCAACTCAGAAATGAGAAAATTCACTTAACGGTGTTTTGAAATCAAAATGGAATCCTCCAAAAGGAAAGGGGCTCTACC
Organism: Psittacus erithacus; assembly: GCA_009867235.2. Taxonomy (NCBI): domain Eukaryota; kingdom Metazoa; phylum Chordata; class Aves; order Psittaciformes; family Psittacidae; genus Psittacus; species Psittacus erithacus. The sequence goes on from WYDI02018106.1 coordinate 2,225, forward strand.
TCTTCTGATGTTTGGAAATCACAACTCAGTATCTTCCTGGAAAAAGTGCATTACTAACAGAGAACAGGTTTATGTCAGTGCAAAGTAGGGCTTGGACTTGGAACTAGATGGCAGTCTTCACACCTAAAGAGGTCTATTCGAAATCTGGAGAGAGACTTTTTACAAGGGCCTGTAGTGACAGGACAAGGGGGAATGGCTTTACACTGACAGAGGGTAGATTTAGACTGGATAACAGGAAGATATTCCTTAATGTAAGGGTCATATTACACTGCACAGGTTGCCCTGAGCAGCTGTGCCTGCCCCATCTCTGGTAGTGCTCAAGTCCAGGCTGGACGGGGCTTGGAGCAACCTGATCTAGTGGAAGGTGTCCTTGCCTGTGGCAAGGGGTTGGAGCTGAATTACATTAAGCTCCTTTCCAACCCAAACCATTCTGTGATTCCATGAAACAGAAGATTGTAAACATGAAAATGGTTTCTTTTGCCTCACAGTCACAGCATACATGTAATCTAGGATGCCAGGGGACACTGATACCTGGTATTATTGCTTAACTGGGTGTTACCTCATCAGAAGATAGAATGCCTTAAGAAATGATCTGAGCACTATAAAGCTGCATTTCTCAGAAGCCAGGTGCAGTATCCTCCCCTGCCACTCATCACAACGCGACAAATATACGGAAACTTAGCTGTTTTAATAAACAGGATGCCTTGCCCGAATCGCCCCATTGCTAACCCAGAAAACAGACCGACGGCTCAACGCAAAACCAACCAGCCGAAGAGACAGGCGCGAATGAAAGCAGACGCTGATGAGGGCGGGGCGAGGGCTCTGAGGGGCGGGGCCAGAGCGCTGAGGGGCGGGGCCCTGTAGTGCCGCGCCGGAAGCGCCGTGCCTTGCGGCAGGCGGTGCCGCAGTTGTAAGGCGGAAGTGCGGCGGCCGGTGGCAGTTGGCGTTTAAAGGTTCCGCGGCGGTAAAAGGAAGGCGGGTGGCGGCAGGGCCGGTGTAGTTCCCGTTGCGGTCTCCTTTCCGCCTCCTGAGCGGCTGCGCTTTCCGGCCGCCGCGACAGCCCCCGGCCGGAACGGGGAGATGGTTCCCAGGGCCACGGACCGGCTGCTGATTGTCGTCTCCGTGCTGGAAGGTAACCGGGGGAGATCGCGGGCTCCCAGCTTCTTGTCGGTGCTTCCGTCCTGGACGGGAAATTGGAGGGCGACTCAGTGCCCGAGGATGCGTTTTATGTTATGGAATGAGCGGGCTGAGCCTCGCTGCATTTAGTGAACTGCTTAATTAACAACGTGGTGGATGTGCGTCTCTTGAAGCAGGACAGGCTACCCCCAGTTTGTTTCTGGCGTGCTTACCCAAGACATTATTTAAAATCATATATAAAATAATATTTAAAATAAGTGATGTGGCCGACAGGACTAGGGCAGTGATCATCCCCCTGTACTGCACTGGTGAGCCCGCGCCTCGAGTCCTGTGTTCAGCTCTGGTTCTCTCACTAGAAGAGAGACGTTGAGGTGTTGGAGAGGCTCCAGAGAAGGGCAACGGAGCTGGTGCAGGGCCTGGAGCACAAGTCTGATGTGGAGCAGCTGAGGGAACTGGTGGGGTTTAGTCTGGAGAAGGGAAGGCTCAGAGGGGACCTTATTGCTCTCTACAACTGCCTGAAAGGAGAATGTGGTGAGGTGGGTGTTGGTCTCTTCTCCCAGGTAACAAGCAATAGGACAAGAGGTAACGGCCTCAAGCTGCACTAGGAGAGGCTTGGACTGGGTACTAGGAAAATTTCTTCGCTGAAAGGGTAGTCCAGTATTGGAACAGGCTGCTAAGGGTGGAGTCACTGTCCCTGGAAGTGTTCACAAACCGTGTAGATGAGGCCCTTAGTTGACATGGTTTAATGGTGGTCGTGATAATGCTGGGGTAGTGGTTGGACTTGATGATCTGAAAGGCCTTTTCCAACCTAGCTGATTCTGTGATTCTGTGAAAGCCTCCTTCCTTTTCTGTGCTACCAAACTCAGTGGGCCCGCGTTGCCGTTTGACCTGGTGGATGCGGGCAGTTGTTCCCGTCATTCCTTTGCGATCGAGCCCAAGTGCAGGCAGGGACGCCCGCACTGTGCCGGCCCTCCAGCCCCAACTGCGAGTAGCCGCACCATAGTCTTGGTGCTCCCTGGCTGGCCCGAAGCCAATGCAGTCAGGCAGCACATGTCAGGACAGTTTAGGATTGGGGGTCAAAATGATGGAGACCAGCCCATGTGTTGTGGTAATCCAAATCAGTTCATGGCCTCCTTTTATTTATTTCTAAGTAGTACCCTGGTGTCTCTAATCCCATATTAGCAGTCTGCTGTAAGTTTTTTTTAGTGTCTAGCTAGTCATACTTCATCTTGTATTTCTAATTACAGAGGTGTCATTAGTGTCCTAGTGTGGGGGGTTTGGTGGTTTGTTTTTTTTTTGAGGGGTTTATTTTTTTCCCCTCTGTGCTTTAGGTTATTTGTTTTTTTAGGGGCTGAATGCTTTTTTCTTGTCAAGTAAATCCTCTCTGTTTATTTAGGTAGTTTGCCAAGGCAGGTTTAAAATAAGATACTGTTCTCAAACATGTACATAGGCTGCACTGATATGTATGAAAATTTTAAGTATTCATTTTGCCATTTAAATTATTAATCAGAATGTGAGAGGATACTAAGCACAGGACAAATCCTGCACAACTTCAGGCACTCTTTTAATCTAGTAGTGATTCTTTTTTACAACAATTGGAAAACCACCTCTCACTGCTTTCATTAGATTGTATTTTGCTGCATTAGTATGGGGCAGGGATAAAATCTGCAGTAGAGGCAGAACATTCGGTCTGTCTCTCACCTGTTCACTTGGCCTAAATCCAGTCACAATTTCTCAAAATTAAATCATACCAGTTGTCTATTTTCTTACTCTGTTCTTTGTTAATGTCTTGTCTTGCTGTTTCTGTGTGCTTCACAAATATTCTGTTTCATGTGCTAGTGTGTGGGATTTGGTGTCTTTTTTTTTTTTTTTGCATGCATAGTAGGCAGGTTATTTTTTAATTTTAATACAAAGAACAGAGCTTTAAGTCAGTGCAGGGAAGATGATAAAAGAAATGTGTTTTTATGTAATTGGTTTATGGCATAAATCTCAGCTCTCACTTCTTTTTTGGTAATGGCACATGACAGTTACTCTCTTACAGGCCGTTATTTTCCAAAACGACCCAAGCACCTGCTTATAGTTGAAGCAAAGTTTGATGGTGAACAGTTGGCTACTGATCCAGTACAGCACACAGATCAGCCAGAATTTGCTACAGAACTGGCTTGGGAACTTGACAGAAAAGCGCTTCATCAGCACAGGTAATGTTAGAAACTTCAGTCTAATTTGGAAGTAAAACTTAATTTTCTTTTCTTTACAGCTACTGAAATACAGTTTTTCTGTTAGTGTCATCTGAATTCTTTTTTTTTTTTTTTTTTTTCTGGCTGTGCACTGACCTACCATAATGTTGGCACAAGAAACAAAAGTAGTATGTAGCAAATAGAGTGATATAAGGGTATGTTTTTACCCTACTGAAAAAGAAGCCAAGAGCGTATAACAAATTAATAATTCTATAGTTCAAGCTTTGGATTCAAGCTTTTTTATGTATATGGTGACAAAAAATTAACTTCAAGCCAGAAATACCTATGTTAGATACTTCTGGAAATGTGAAAAATTGAATAAGGTTTCTATAACTCTCATTTAGACTGACAGATTTTAATAGTACTTTTTTATTTTCAAAGAATTTAAAAAGGCCATGTGATCTTTGTTTGAAAAAAAAAAATACCTAATGTACTTTGTGCTGGATATACCTTATCTATGTCTCTAAGTATTGTTTGGTGCTGTCACAAAGTTTTTTTGCATAAGTCCTGTTTTTAAGATACCTTTGCAAGTAAAATTCCACTTTCATGTGAGGTGCAGTGCTTATTTTTTTGTATGTGGATGATCTTGCATTTATTTGTCAGTAATGACTTTAGTAGCACTTGGGGCTTGGTGAGACTCCAGTACACTCATCTTAAAAAATTAATCCACTTCATTTTGTCACTTAATCATGAATTTTAGACCTTTGGTATAAATTCAGTTTCTGACCTACAGGAACTAACTATTTAACAAATTTTGTATCATTGATATGCTTGAAACTTAAATTTGTGAACAGGTAACTTTTACATCTTGGATTTCAACTAAGTTGTTGTTTCAGGCTGCAGCGTACACCCATCAAACTCCAGTGTTGTGTGTTGGATCCTGTATCTTCATCTAAGGATAACATAGGCTATATTGTACTTGATTTAAGGGCTGCACAGGAAAAGAAACAGGTATGTTATGGTGTCTAAAGCTTTAAAAGCTTATGTTTGAGACTAGTACTGTTACAGACAATAGAATTTCAATTTAGGCACAGGCAAAAATTGAGTTGTATTTTGGAGTATGACTCCTAAGTGATCATGTACTTCTCTTCTTGGTTTTTGGTTTTGTTTGTTGTTTTTTTTTTTATAGACCTCAGTGGAAGATGTGTTGGGCAATCAGAAGTTCTAGTCCTTTAGAACTAAAGCATTTATATTTAGCATAAATGTAATGTAATTATAAGTTCAGTCAAAATTCTGTTGTGCTTGATCAAAACATTACTGTGATACAGGTCATAGCAGTGTCTTATTTTGTCCTTCGTAAGGTTCCTGGTGTCCTTAAGGCTTTGTGATCCGTATAAATTACTGTGCACTTTCAGTTGAGAACCTGAAGATTTATAGCATACTTTTCTTGCTAACTTTTTTACTGTACAAATTGGTGGAGAAAGTATGTTCATCTAGTCTTCCAGGCATCGCTCTATAGAGTCTTTTAGTATAATAATGTACTCAAAATAGACCAAACTTTTGGAAATAAAAACTGAGACATATTTTTGTAGATCATAGAATAGTTTGAGAGGGACCACCTTAAAGATCATCTAGTTCCAGCCCCCCAGCGATGGGCAGGGATGCCTTCCACTAGACCATGTCAACCCAAGGCACTGTCCAGCCTGGCCTTGAACACTGCCAGGGATTCAGATAGCCACAGCTTCTTTGGGTAATCTGTGTCAGGGCCTCACCACCATGAGAGGGAAAAGCTTCCTAATATCTAATACAAATCTACCATCTAAGCTATTCCCCATTGTCCTGTCACTACATGCCCTTGTATAAAGTTCTCTTCCAGATTTCTTCTAGGCCCCTTTAGGTACTGTAAGGCTGCTCTAAAGTCTCCCCTGAGCCTTCTCTCCAGGCTTAGTAAACCCAGCTCTCTCAACCTATCTTTCCCCACTAGGCCCACATTTTCGCTAGGGTTTTGGGTTTTTTGAGGGTGGGGGGAGGGGTTGTTGTTGTTTGTTTTTTTTTTTCTTGTGGGTTTTGTTGTTTGTTTTTTGTTTGTTTTTTTAATCACCAACATACATTATAGAAGCTTTTTCTGTTGCCTTTAATGTTCCCGGCCAGATTTAATCCTGTCAGGGCTTTAACTTTCCTAACCTGATCCCTAGCTCTTCTGACTATTTCTCTCTATTCCTTCCAGCTTATCTGTACTCTGTAGGCTTCCATTTTGTGTTGGAGTTTGTACAGGATTTCCTTGTTCATCCACAGAGGCCTCTTTGCTTCGTCTTTGTCAGCATGCATTGCTCCTAAGCTTGGAGAGCTGATTCCAGAATATTGAATAAACTTCTCCTTGAGTTCGGAGAAGGTGGTCTTTGAATTTTGACCAGCTTTCTTGGGCCCTCTTACCACCAGGGCTTTATCTCCTGGTACTCTACCAGGCAGATCCCTCAAGAGACCAAAGTCAGTTCTCCTGAACTCCAGGACAGCAAGCTCAGTGCACACCCTCCTTGTCCTAAAGATCTCAAACTCCACTGCTTCATGGTCACTGCAGCTAAGGCTGCCCTTGAGCTTCAAGTGCCCCACCAGCCCCTCCTAGGGGTCCATGGTCTTAAGTAGCTAAGCCCATGGCTGAGGTATTGGTCCTGTAACAATTTGTTGATTGGCCAGCTGTGACTGGCCCTTTCCAACCCCTTCCCTTTGACCAGGAGGATTGATGGAAAAAGCTGCCTGTGCTCCAGCGTCCCTTACTGCTGCTCTCAGGGCTGTAATCTTTCTTGATACTCCTCAGACTGCTCTTAGCTGTATCACTGGTGTCCATATGAAACAACAACAGCAGAGAATGGTCAGTCTGCTATGTGAGGCTTGGCAGTCTTGATTAAATCCCTGATATGAGCCCCTGGTAAGCAGCACATCTGTCTAAGGAGCATGTCGGGTCAGCAGATGGGTGCCTCTGAACCTCTCAGGAGAGAGTTACCTACTACTATCAGGCACTGCCTTTCTTTAGTTGTGCTGGCTGTTACACAGGGAGCAGATCGAGCTGCTATACTCAGCTCCAGCATATCTCGCGATGGGTCTTACATTTTCAGTCTGCAGAATAGCAAAGTGGTTCTGCACGGGCACCTCAGGCACTGGGAGAAGTCTTGTCCTCCTGCAGGTCCTTGCCAGTGCAACCTTCCGTTCTTCTGCATTATTGCTCCCTCTTCCTTCTGTGTGTGCTGGTGGTCAGTTTTGGCTGTAGGTCCAATGTAGACTGTGCTTGGAATCAGGTATCCAGTTCCTTCTTGCCCTTCCCTGATGTTACACAGCCTCCACCTACTGCAAGAGGTCCTCCACCTCAGCACACTGTCTGCAGGCGGGACTACTGCCTGTCCCTGCCCCAAAAGAAAGGGCAGGGAACTTCCTGCAGCCCCAGGTCTGCACTGCAGCCTCTCCCTGTAGCAGCTCTGTCTGAGTGGAAGTGTCAGCCACTACCAGGATAGATGGTGCAGACCCCTGAACTGGTGCTGCAGCCTTTGCTCTATGAGTGCCCACCATTACTGCCTTGAGGGGCAGGTGAGATGAGTGCCCTTGAGTTGTGCAGATGGTCACGAACTGGTGCCCAGTTGCTGGGTTATGTGGACTTGAAGTCCCCGCAGTTGGCAGGTTGAATTTCCCTCCTCCAAAGAGGTGTCCTCCCTGCACACCTTCCTGTGCAAACTGTCACAGCACACCCAGGCTGATGCACCATGCTCTGTTTGCATCAAATGAAGTAGTAATGTGGTAGGAAAGCTAGAGCAATTTTTCCTGTAATGGTATTATATTATTTTAATGTTTTTAAAATATCTTTTGTTTTTAATCATGTAGGCGCCCAAATGGTATCCTCTGCTTAGTAACAAGTACACTAAATTTAAATCTGAAATACAAGTAGGTGTTGTGTTGGAGACTGATTCAAAAGCACTGGGTGATGGTTTTAAAGCAAAGGAGGCACCTCCTAGAGAAGGGAAAGGTAAGTAACATAATAAGAATATCACTCACTTTGAATTAAAAATGTCCTCACTTCTGGATTCCCTTGTACATGCCTCTTGGGTAATTAGTGAAATGTATCAAAAATCTGTTAGAACTCGGATACTAATGATAGTAGTGTCCTTATGTGCTGTGCTTTTCAGTCAATTTTTTAACTGGGATTTTTTGCGTGCAAGTTAATAGTTTAAGGAAACAAAACCAAACCGGTAGAAATGATTAAAAAAAACAAAACCAAAAAAAAACCCAAACAACCAACCAACTAAAACCAGATTTGTCTCCCCCTTATCCCCTGCCCAAAAAGCCTATGTAACTTCCAAAGGCTTGAGCCTCTGATGCACCTAGTGGGTTTTCTACTGCTTCTTTTGTGTTCTTGCCTTGAGGGTAAGTTTTTCCTTGTGCTAAATTCATCATCTGCTTATCATGATCTGTGGTTTTGTGAAAAACAGAGTGGCCTTACTGCCGTACTTAGCTTGCTTTGTCCTTTCAGGTTCACATCAAAGTACAGGGAATTTTGCATACTGTAAAGGTCGTAAAGAGCAAGGAACTATTATAAATGGTGTGTTAATCTGCACTTCCCTTGTGATCTTTCTACCCACAATCTCTCCTCATGACACTGGCAGAAAATACGAGAAATCCCATCTGGTTTCATCCAGCACTGTCTTCTACTTCATACTTTCTGTGGAATAATTGATACAAAGAAATTTGCCAGCTTTTCTATTTCTTTTGCTATCTCAAGATTATTTAATACAATATTTAGGTATTGGAGGAAAACTGGTGTACAGATTTTTCACAGGTTTAAAGTTAATGTTACAAGCATTGGGTGTGGTAAAGCTAGACTACCCAGTCCTGGTGTACTCAGATAGTTAAGGAGATGTTTTCCTTTATTTTTCTAAAGAAGACCTTCTATTTGTAATTTTTCTTTTCACAGTACAGTATCTAAAAATAAAATGATAGATAAGATTCCTGCAGCAAGTTATTTAATTTGTTTCTTCTCTCTTAGCATCTGCCCTTCTTTCTGAACTAGACCCTAAAAGTATTGCACCAGTCTTGAATGAAGAAGAGGGTTGTCATCAAATTGGACCAGCGGAATATTGCAGAGACTACTTTGTCTTGTCTGTGACCATTGTGTTTGCCACACAGTTGGAACAGGTTTGTTTCATTGCTTTTAAGTTTGTTTCATAGTTTTTAAGAAGTACTATCTCATACTGGTATTTTTGCCCTGCCATGCTTTATTTCTAGTTAGAATTTTTATATTTTAAGTTTTCTGTACTAAGTACCTTTGTCCCATATTGAATTAATATACATGAGTTTGGATTTTTAAACTTTTATGTAGTGCATGTGAAATTACAGATAAAAGACTAGAATGCTTTTGGAGCACTAAAATGGCATTTTCTTTAAATGATGAACTTCAATGAAATGCATACATTTATATTAAAATATAGTATTAAAAGTATGCTTATGGATAACATCAGTCTTCAGTGTGGTACCCACATGTGCTGAAGTTCAACGAAGACAAAGTACCTTTCAGATCCATAAGATATATGAAACAGTAGAGCTTATATGTTGCCTAAGGAAGGATTTACTAGGTAGAATTAAGTGTCATGCTGATGTGATTATTTCAGCTTCAGGCTTCAGCTGCTGTGTTCATGCTGGACCGTGCCGCTCTTACACACGTTGTGCGGTTTAAAAATATGGGTATGCCCAAATTACTGTGAAAGTCATGACTTCAAGCTGGTGTGATGTTAATTGGTCTGTAGCTTACAGTATATGAAAAACTCTCCTCAGTCTTGTCATATTTTTACATAGAAAATATTTTTCTATTGCAAAATTATGGGGCCTTGTGAAGTAAACTTACTGTGTTCAATCTGGGGTAGCTTGTTCCTTTCTAGGCATTGAATTCACAGGTGCAGTGGCTACTGGATGAAGTAGCTGTTTCTGGATCTTCCTGTCTTTTATTCAATCACATAAGCCATTACATAACTTAGTCTCTAATCTGCATTGTTTATTTATACTGTAAAGATATTGTTTAGTTACTGCTGATTTCTGAATATTTGTGCAGTACTTGACATTACTGAATATATGTCAGTTACAGCCCTTGCTGCTGATAAATCTTAAAGGCAGTTCAAATTGGGGCATTTTGCAAGTTACTGGTATACTTGTACAGTAAGATTTTTTTTTTTTATGTTCAGTGTGATTATTAATATTAAAGTTTTCATTTTGTGTGTGTAGTGCAAGCTAGGATTTAGTTCAACTACTTGGTAGCTTGAGATCACTTTCAGCTCTTTAATTTCCAAGCTAATACTTAAGGATTACTGTAACTGTACGTTAATGAAGGTGGTGTCTCCTTTTCTGCATCTTTTTTTAGTTAGTTCCTACTACCATGAAGCTTCCGGAACGACAGCCTGAGTTTTTTTTCTACTATTCACTACTGGGAAATGATGTCACAAATGAACCTTTCACTGATTTAATTAATCCAAACTTTGAGCCAGAAAGAGCCTCAGTTCGAATACGTAGTACAGTTGATGTCCTTCAAGTTTATCTTTGTGCGCAGTCAAAATTGCAGGTAAGCTGTTTCTTCTCAAATGGGAATGAAAATAATGAAAATAGAATATGGCTCAGGCTGGAACCAGAAAACATTTCTCTTTCCAGAACTAGATTGTATTACAGTATTTTTGATCAAATATGAGTTGATTCCCTTGCTGATACAAAGGAAACTCTAGCAGCACCTAGACAGAGTGCTGTCTCTTCAGTACACTTGCTATACTAAGCTAGGCTACGCAACCTGATAAAAGGTATTGCTGACACACGATATTCCCAAAGTGTTACTGTGTTGTTCTCAAGAGCACATAGCTCTGGAACTTATTCTGCAATCAGACCATCTGCAACCCACAGTCCTGTTTTGTGCTGCCTGTGATAACCTCACCCATACCAGTTGCTCAGGTTGCTCTTTTTAAGCTCTAAAATCACTGTGTCTTGGCTTTTTTTCCCCACTCATTAACCAAATACTATTTTTAAATGCATGACAGCCATATTTGGGCTGTTACAGGGTATTGCTTATCTTTAATTATGCCTTTAAATAGGGGACATGGTTTAGTGGTGGAGTTGGCAGTGTTAGGTTTACAGCTGTACTCATTGATCTTAAGAGTATTTTACAATCTAAATTATTATGCATAATATTGGATAATATAGAGTGTTTATGGCAATCTGTGTCTGGCTCATACTTTTTATAAAAAGAGATTATTTGATTGAGGGCAGTATAGTTTCTAATAACATAGGTGGTAAGTAAGGCAGTGTTAGTTTTACAAAGTAAGTCTTGGATCTGGGCCCCTTTAAAGTTATTTTTCTTTAAACTTGTACAGACTATTCTACTTTATTATCCAAGTTTAAGAATGTTCCTGTTTAAGTCTTGTTTTTGTTGATTCTGGGTTTTTTTACCTCAATTTTAAATATTTTTCTAATTACAGTTTTTGGAAGAAACATGGACTGATGGTGTTTGGAATTTAAACTTAGTCTATGGTCTTGAAAGAAAGTATTTAATGTAACATATACATATGTACACATACAGAGAACTGTGTATTTTCATAATTAAAGAATGACTTTTTAAACAAGTTGTCATGAGGCCAGATCTGCATCTTGATTTACAGTTTTCTTTCCTCAACTTCTCACCCAGCTTTTTAAAATTTAGGATATAGGAACAGAGCATGGTATTCTGATCCTTAATATTTAATATATTTTTTCCAAAAATGAAGACCATATTTGTAAAAGGTTCTAGCTGCCAGACTCGGGGGTTGTGGGGTGTGTATATATAGTATATGTGTATGTGTGTATTCCCACCTAGGTATGTATATTGACAGCTGACCCCTTTTACCATTAAAGTCTTCATTAAGCGTAATAAATATTAAGGATGAGATTACAGTGTTTTCATCTGCTAAAACAGAACTGATATTTAAGTTTCGAGGAGTGACTTTCACTGAGGAAAGTACATTGCCTTAGATTGTGGGTTTTTAAGATCGTCTACTTACGTGTATAAATATTAAGTCATGGAAGGAAGAAAGAGCTGACTCAAATTTTGAAAAAGGAATAATGCTTCTTACTAGGGATTAAGAACACAGTTATTCAAAATCCTTGCTCTTTAGGTGGTATCTAAATATATACACAAAGGCTGAGCTTTGCAGTCATGCATTTTGAGTGTCACTGTTTCAGGGACAAGAATCTGTACTGTGTTTAGAAGCCACAGACTACTTAATTCTTTTTCCAGAAAGGATGGTATGACAGGCCCTTAGAAGGGCAATGCTGTGATCTGCTACTGTGGTAGCGCTGGGCAGATCCTACCTTCTCAATACTGAAATTTCATAGCTGCGCCTGCACTGCTCAAAACACTTGTTTTCAGCATACAGGAACTGGACTAGGGATATTCATTTTAATATGTTGCACTTTTGCTACCTTTAGTAGAGGGTGAGCAAGCAGTTCAAGTGGAAAGGGACTTGCAGTTACATTCAAACACCTTTGTATGTACGCAGATCCATCTTTGCTGCGGGGACCAGTCTCTTGGAAGCACTGAAATACCACTATCTGGATTACTGAAGAAGGGAAATGCGGAGATCGATCAACATCCTGTGGCAATAGAAGGAACATTTGTCCTTGTTCCACCAAATAGAGCTAAACAGGAACTGCAACAGTTGCCTTTGGATATGACTCCTACTGTTGGGGTATCTGTAATCCTGCAAAGGGAGAGCTTGAGTGCCCAGGTATAGCTTACGCATTTTTTGTTTGTTTAGGCAGTGTTGTACAGTTTTGTGTTTAAGAAAAAGTGATTGGCATTTAAAGTCATATTTGACAGTTAAGTATGTAAAAGAACCTGAAAGAGTAAGTTGCTTTATATGAATATTCCTTCGTTTCATTTTTCTGTGTCAAGAAAATAATCTCAAACTATAAAAATGTTGTAGATGGAATTTTTCAGTGCAAGCCATGATCAATAAGAAAACTATATTACTTCATTCAGCTTGTGATTCCCTTAAATGCTCCAACTGGACCTAATCAGATGCAGGAGAAAGTACTTTCAGCTGTTAAAGGGAAAACAGAGGGCCTGCAGCAGAGATCCCAGAATGCCCCATCTCAGGTTAGCCACTCTTCTTTAACACAGGATGAAGCAACAGAAAGTGAAGTGGAAAGTCTTAAGTTTGAAAAAGAAATGAAAGTAAAGAAAAAGGGTATGTAGTATATGACTTCTTTTTTTACCCAGTTGTTAAGTGTGGTTTTGGATCATGTACTATGCATTTGTGGTGATAAATTTCAGGCATTCAAGAACCACTTGCATTAAGAAACAAATAAGCAAAAAAACCAAATAAACAGGAGGGAAGTAAATGTTGTGACTTGAATATGGCAGTTTTTGAAAACACTTGGAAGAGCCAGTTTGGAGATTAGTTGTCTGAAGGTGATCAGTGATGTGGATGTTTTATCAGCATGAAAAATAACAAATGCTTGGAATTCCCTGAATTTGAGAATGGGAAGGTTCAGTACAATACTCATGAAGAAACTGACTTGCATAAGGAGATGAAATAGTCTAATGTTCACATTTAATAAGTAGAAAGGCAGGGGGAATGTGATATTTTTAAGTTTTCTAAGGAATTTACTATGTGGATAACTATGAAAACTCACATTCATATTGCACAGATTCTTGGACACAACCAAGCAACTGAGGTTTTTGTGTGTTTTTACATTATCCTTTTATAGGGACTTGGTGTCCCACATAGCCTTCTAAGACTTCCCTCATTTTGTTTTTGATTTGAGGACTGGTCTGGGGAGATGTCAGAAAAGGTCAGAAGAAAGAATGCTATCATGATAGAGTAAAGCTCCTAAGAAAGAATGTTAGTTTGCTAAACGTTACTGAATGTGCATCTGAAGAGATGGTTTATGAATAAAGCCAAATTACTGTTTTTCTAATCATACTTGTATTACTAGGTTTTGTTGTTTGTTTTTTTTTTTTGAGATTGATCCTAAAGACACAGAGTTCTGTAGAGGAAAATCTGTTTCTCAGAGCATGCTCTCAGGATTTGTCTGCTGATTAAGCCAGATTTTCTTTTAATCCTAACTTAGCTAAGCAAAAATTAAGTCCTTTACATGAATGTATCAAGAAAAAGTATTGTGAACAGCTAGTTTGAATTTGCAGTTAAGAAATCCAGAATTGTGCTTTTTTATGAATAGTGATAATTTTATAACTGTCTGTTTTGGTAAGGTGTAAAACATGTAGTTTCACATTTATCTTTCAGGGCTGGTGACGGAGTCCTGTCAAGTGGTTAACAAACGGTGTACTGAAGAGCTTCCAGTTTTCAAATCGCAGAACAGACCAAAGTTACCTCTATTGTCAGATCTGCAAAATCCCAGTAATGCAAAATCTGTTGCATTTAGTACATGGAATGAAATTTTAATATAGTAGCAACTTAAATGAATTTTTTTGTGCAGCCTATGTATGTTGCCATATGGCAGCCTTGAACTCCTGTTCAGCCATATCATTATGCCAAGCAGTTTAGGGGCACTTCCTGAATCACTGAAAATTGTTTTATTCCTATGTTGTGCTAACTAGCTGATGTTGAAGTGTTACTGCATTTTTCTTTTTTTGTATCGTTACTGCTAATGCAAATAAGCACACAGGGAAAAAAATAAAGTCAATGCTAGGAATGATGTATTTCTTTTAAAATGGCAAAAACTGAAACATTTTAAATAATTATGAAGAAAGACCCTCAGAACAACTAGCACTTGACAAAAGGCAACTGAGTTCTAACACGTTTTTTCTCTCTTTCTCTGCTTTACTGATTTAAATATTTTTGGAGGATACCTTTGGCAACACTCTTTGTAAAACTTGTAGTTTGGTCTTTGACCGTTTGAAAGCACTCTCAGGTGCCACTGTAAGGACCTGAGAAGCCTGGATGCAATTGGACAGTCACTAACCATAGCTTCTACTTCCTAAATTACAAAATAGATGTCACTGAGAGTGGGTTCTTGTCAAAGGGCATAAGCAGATATGCTTTACAGACCAAGCTAGAACAATTTAGTTATTTCAGTAGTTAAACCTCAACTTGGGAGCCACAGTTGATGCTGCCTTACATGAACACTGCTAATTGACCTAATGCTCTGTCTTTTTCAGTCCTAAACTAAAGAGGTTACTTAATCCAAAGCAAACCAAGTTAAAACAAATAATTTTTTAAAAGCCCACTTCTTCTGCATGCCCTCAAGTTGGCTAGGAGAAATTATGTAAAATGTTGAAAACCAGAATCTTGTAGCATCCTGAAGAATTTAATGTCTTGGATATTACTCTAAAGTTCAGTGAGATAGACTTGCATAGCTTTAAAAATTAAATTAAACCAAGAAAAAATACTATGGAATCTTTTCAGAAGATTTAAAATATATTGTTTTTGTTTTTTTTTCTTTGTAAGCAGTAACTTACAAATAGAGTGGCTATTTTTCATTGTATTAGCTTATATTGCAAAGAATTGAAATCTGTTGGAAAAGCAAACTATCTGTACTTGCATTTAAAATGTGAGACCTAGCTTTAATATATTTTGTTATTTTGGTCAGAAGAAGTAATTAAAAATACGCACAAATTCTCCTCTGTGTTTTCAGCTGATAATGGTCCAGTAGCTGCATCTCAGCCTATCCCTGTGGGTGCATCTAGTTCTTCTGAGCCTTCAGCACAGAAAATTGTTATTCCAGCAGCCTCTCACCATTTTTGCTTTTCAATAGACCTGCAAAGTATACGTGGTCTGGAAGTTGGTTTTCCAATAAATTGCATTTTAAGGTATGATTTATTTTTGTTGATCTTATTCTTTTTAATAGCAGTATCTTTATTTTTCAGTACAGAGCCTTCATAATCTGAATGATTGCCGGAGTATGCTGCCTGATGCCTTTCACCTTTAGGTAGCTGATTTTCAGTATCAAATTCCTTGGAATGGTCGTCTGACTCATCACTAAACTTCTGAGCATTACAGCATTAAAGATAGTGTGTAGCGCTTCACCTGCGCTGTAGTTTGCATTAAATCTCACATGAATATCTCAGCTCAGACAATGCAGATCATCAGTCAGTCCTTAGAGTTAAAAAATAGTTGTCTCTTTAATTTCTGGCTGCCTTTCCAGGAGGCTGAAGGAGTAATTTCAGTAGCTTTCCATAGCTCTGTGAAGAGCTCCTTGTAGTAAGAGGCAGATCGCCTGGTTTGTATGTGACAGTTAATCTAAAGGAAGAACATTCTAATCTTAGAGTGAAGAACCAGTGAAATAGATGCATTATCATTCCGAGATGTAGTGTTGAGGGTTTTTGGTTGTCTTTGCAGAAGAAGCAAATCTTAGTAGCAAGAAGTAGCATCTTTGTTGCATTCATTTGTGGGGTTACAAAAAAGACAGACTTTTTGGATAGGTGAGTTTTGTGGCTGAAGCTAAAGTAGAAAACTACCAGTGCTAGTTTTGAACAAGTGCTTAGACTAATTTGTTACTGATGTCAACATGAAATAAAAGTATGGGAGCACTTTTGGAGAATAAGCAGATGTTAGCTAGAAGGTGGATGCAAATTTGGACAAATAAGAACTAAAAAGGTGAAGGACCAATTAAAAGTAAGGGTATTGAACCCAGTATTTATATGCAGGTGGAGTTTGGTTGGTTTATTAACATTGCTAGGAAAGATGGAAACCTTCTTTTACCTAATTTAATTTATTCTTATTAATTTATTAATTATTACCTAAATTAATTTAATCTTAATTTAGGTCGTTCTTAGAGTTTAAGGTAAAGAGTTTGTAGATATAGGCATGGTTTTGTAGCTTAAAAAAAAAAAATTAATAAATTCCTACTCATGGAATATTAGTTTATTGGTGCCACCGGTGAATTCAGTGGCTCATAGCAGTTTTTACAGTTTGCCCTGTTTCCATTTGGACCCTTTTGGTGGGCATGATGAAGCCTATCTATAAGTGGTGATTTCGTTTGACAGTGTTGAATTTCTGGCTATGCATCTATATTTGCTTTGCATCTATTGTTCTGACAAGAGTTTGGTTCAATACAGGTTTAACTCTTATTGAGAAATCTGTTCATGTTTATGATTCTTGAAGTTTTGTTTGAATTGGAGTGAAATGGTGAGGTTGGGTTGTAGGAGTGGAATATTTTAAAACAACTCATCTTAATGGTTAAAAACATCATTAATGGTTTTATGTATAGGTTATATTATTAAATAGTATGTGTAAAACTATCTACAATGGACAGAATTTTGTCGCATAACATTAAAAAAAAAAATTTGTTTCAGAAGAGCTACAGCAAATAAATTCTGCTGTTTCGTGCACTTTAATTTTTACAGTCAGCGGTGAACATGGCAGGAAACTAAAGAGGAGAAACATCCAAATGCATAAATGCTAAGAAAAGTTACAGGGTAAATAGCCACATTTTTGCAGGATATTGGGAGCATTATTTCATTCAGGTCTAAACAAGCTCTTTAAACAGTTCTGCACAAGCGGCTGAAGTGTGGAATTTTATAGGTGGCAGCATTTGGTGCAGCATTTTTTTAACTCGGCTGACAGCTGGCATGATCAATTCGAGCAAAGTGAAGTTTGAGAAGTTCCTGGCTCCCCTTTATCATAATAGTTTATCAGTGACTAAATAGTGCCATTAGAATAGTTTCAGGCCACATTGTAAATCATATTCGTAAAATGATTTGACTTTCCTCAGTGATTTAAACTGTGAGAATTAAAACCTTAATTCCTCAAATGTTACTGAAATTTTCAGAAGGTTCTGAAACTGTGTGTATGTATAATCAGTTATCAGTTATTGCATGTTAAACCAGTCTTAGCTGTAAATACAGTTATAGATGTTTTAAGTAGCAATCTACACCTGAAAATAATATTACTTTCTTATTTTTCTCTGCTCACTTTATATAATAATTACAGAATTTTAGTAGATTAATTCACATGGTTGTAAACATACAGGTTATTAAAACTGTTTTTGTCAAAATAACAATAAATATAGATGAAGCTAGATCAGTGCTGAAGTAAATTAAAAGATGAATATTTGAAAACCAAATTCTGTTTTTACAAATTTGTGTAAATTTTGCTAACTTTTGTACAAGTTGAGCTTTAGTAAAATGTCTAAACTTGTTTTCTTGTTGCAGAAGGTGTTAAAAAAGATTGTAAATTATTATTTCATTATTTTTGTTATTGTTTTTATTAGGTACTCGTATCCATTTTTTGGCAGTGCAGCACCTATTATGACAAGCCCACCTGTAGAAGTTAGAAAAAACATGGAAGTCTTTCTTCCACAATCCTACTGTGCATTTGATTTTGCAACTATGCCTCATCAGCTTCAAGATACGTTCTTGAGGTGATAACTTATTTTCTTTTTATCTTAATAACACTTATCCTATTTTTTGTTGTAAATACATTCATGTTCAAGTGTTTTACTTAGGATCATAAATTTGAGAATTTAGTAAGGAATTCAAGTGCTAATGCAAGTGAATATTTTAATATGTTGCTCTTCCAATTTCTCAATTACTTACACTTAAAGTCAGGGACTAAAATTCTTGCATTTATCTCTTGAGTACTTATGCAGGGGTTGTTGGTTACAGAAACAAGTGCTGTAAGTTGTTAAATTAAACATTGATAATGTAGTTTTAGCAAAGTGTTGCTTCAAATAGATTAGGTAAGGTTTTTTAGTTTTTGTTTTTAATACGTGATGAATATCCAGTGTTCCTGAAAATGTAGCAGGTACCCAGGAAGCTGAGTACAGCGTTGAGGGCTGTGGTGCCATTTTCCCAGTAGTCCTACCAGCTTTCTGATAACTGATTAAGATGTAGACCAGAGAATCATCGAATTAGTAGTATTTTGAAAGAAGAGATGGAGGTGTATTCTCAGTGGCAGTGACTAAAATATTTTTATAAATGAAGATGATCTAGATCTGTTAAGATTATTCAGCCAGTTACTTTTGCTGTGTCATTGTCTGTTCTGATAACTGGAAAAAGAAATAATAAGCTGATAAAAGTAAGTGATAAAGAAGATAAAGTCAGTAATTTTTTCCTCTGAATGAGGGGCAGTAAATCCATCTCTTGGCTTTTTTTTTGGTTTTGTTTTTTTTTTTTGACAACTGGACCATCACTGATTTGATAAGTTACTGTTAGAACATGAGGTCCTTTTCCCAAATTAATAGGAATGGTTCCTCTTTTGTGTTGGTGCCTGACACTAAGAATCATTTCTGTGTTTCAGATTACCTCTGTTGGTCGAGTTGTGGCACAAGGATAAAACAGCTAAAGACTTACTTCTAGGGATGGCGAGACTTCAACTTTCAAATGTTTTGGCTTCAGAAAAAACTCGGTTCTTGGGTGGTAATGGTGAACAGTGCTGGCGTCAGACTTACAATGAAACAGTCAGTGTCACAGCAGCACAAGGGTATAACTATTTAAGAAACCCTACTTACTCTGTAGCAAGTTTTGAAGAATTGTTTGCTTAGTGTTTACTTGAATATGGGCAAACTGCAATATAGGGTGCAGGGTGGGAACATGCGTCCAAGGGATTAAAACTTAAATTGCCACAGGCATATTGTGCTGCCCCAACCCACTACCACTCATCATAATAAACCTTTATATAATCATGATATTCTGTAAGATTTACAGATCAAAAAAAAAAATAGTTGGAAAAATGTTACTGAGACCGTCGTTAGGAAATTAAATAGTTGAGACTAATTATCCATAGTATGCTTCTAGATGCTACTGATGCTACTGACTTCAGTGAAAGTTAGAAGAGCAGGTATATTCATACAGTAGAAGTTTTCTGTTTCAGGGTTTTACTCTGTGATAGTAGCAGGGGCTTGAGCTTGTGTACATCAGAAGGAACAGTGCTATTTGTTAATATTTTATCTGAAGATAAATGTTCATTTACTTACAGGAGTGTTGATCCTTTTTAGGTATCTGAAGAAACGTACTGATAGTTACTTCTGTCCCATTTCCTTATTGTAGATGTGAAGTGTGCTAGTAATCAGTGTCTAAACCTAATCTTTTCCTGTATGATAATGGAACTTGATAATGCCTTTAGAAATAAATGTAATTGCTATTAAGACTGAGGTTGTGTTTAAACCCCTAATCCACGAGATAATTAAACATATTTGATGTGCAGGAAACTTCAGGTTACTGACACAGAGACTGATACACTGTCTCCCCCCAGAATGCTAAAAAATTGATACCTGATTTTGTTGTAACTTTTCTGTGTGAAAGCCAGCATGGTCTGATTCTGTCAAGAGTTACTTTATGATCTCACTGTACATGAAAGGTTACACTTTCACGAAAAAGTTTGCTAAAATGAAATCTGGTTTTGCACAAAACTTAATAACCACTAGATGGCATTCTCAGAATGTCATCAGGTCTCTGCATTTTGGTGTGCTGATACACTGCTAGCTTTGCTCTTGTTAGTGTATTGTTCTTTTTATACTGGTATGTTAAACTGACTGTATTACTCAGATTTCTGAGGTCCACTGAATTGAATCTTATTGTTTTTTAAACAGTGAAAGAAAGTTGTAAGAATCTGATGCAGTAATTTTTGTTAATTTAGATGAAATACAAATGTTTCTGGTGGGTTTTTCCCTTGCAAATAGCTGTGTAGAAGACTGCACTTTTGTAAAAATATTTTAGTATTGTCTTTCTGTATTTGCTGGAAGAGAATTTATGTGAAAACTACAGCCATGGTTAATTCCTGAAGCCTTGTTGCAAATTGCTTGAGAAGTAATGCTGCAGCTTCTGTGATTTAGGTGGCTGTGTAATTTGCATCATTGTGTAGTTATAACTGAAATGATAGTTTTGTTTCTGACCAAGTACAGGTCTACACTGTACTTTCATGTTAGACTTGTGATAACTTTCAGTTGCATGATTTCTGCGTATTTCTTCTCTTAATATAATTCTGTGCAGAAAAATACCTTTGATTGCTACATTTTGTCAGTAATTAGAGATGGGGCAGCCAAAGACCACCTATTGTACGTAAGCAGAAACTGTGACAAATTTGAAATTAGTTTATTAAAAATACCTGTTATCTAGACATTTTTTCACTGTGCAGGGGCAGGTAGTGCTTAACCTATCAGTGTAGTCAAAGTTGGCAGTTCTGTGTGTTGAAGCTTTCAAAAATGAGTTTTTTAGTAAGTCTGAGGATGGCTACCACACATAATGTGCTAAATGACTTATTATACTGTGGATAGTAGACAGTTACTGGTAACACTTTAAGAATTCATTGAGTGTGTTGGAACAAAGTCAGCTTAATACCTGTATTCAACAGATATATTTGTTAGATTTAAGACTACAGGTACAATTTAGGATCATTCACCTGTTGCAGGGATGTAATGAACATAATCAACATCAACATAATCCGCAATTATAGTAAGCTGTTAGTTAAATAGGTTTCCAATGAGAAGCTGTCTGTTGAAGTCAGAAAGCTTACTGAAGATGTATAAATCAGTTCCTGAGTTAAAGCAACATATATGGGAGAGCATGTTTGGGCTGTCACATAGGCAAACCTTTAGAATCTCTCAGCTTACATGGAACCTTTTAGCACTTCAGCTTTTTAGGTTTATGTGTTGTCTTGTAATTTTCTGTATTTTTAAGACAGTTTTTATTAATACTCTAATGCTATTTATAGGTCAGGCAGCAGAATAGCAGACCTTTCATATGCTATCACTTTGGAAGACCATGGGCTTGTGAAAGTGCAAGAAGTTCTGGTGTCAGATTCTTCTCAAGTAAATTTTACATAAATCTTTTTTTTTTCCCTTGAATGCTTTTTTGAGAAGTTGGGTTTCCAGTTAAAAATCCAATGTTGCTGTATCAGTGTGTAGGTGCTGGTCAGCAATGGCGTGTCCCTCACATTCAGCCTCGTTGTGCCCAAGAAAATCCTCCAGAACCTCGAGAAACTCTTGAATACAAAGCTGCACTAGAGTTGGAAATGTGGAAGGAAATGCAAGAGGACATTTTTGAAAATCAGGTTTTTATTCTTTATTTCCTAAACTGCATGACTGCCAGAGAAGCTTTAACAGAATTGATGAGAGGAATATTTCTTAAACTTTGCCACTGCTTCAAGTAAGAACTGACTTTTGTTTGTGCAGAATGTTAAAACTTCATATGTACACAGATACGTTCCGTACTTTTAATGCAGAAGGTTAATTCTCTTCTGTGTAAGTGACTGAAGTAGGTACTAGGCAGTAAAATGCAGAACACCCTTCACAATTTCCCCTTACTCCTTATGAAGTACAGTAGATACTCCAGATTCAAATTATTGGTGTTAAATATTAATGCTGCATTTCTTTATTCTCAGTCTAAATCCATTGCTGTGTGTCTACTCCTGAAGTCACTCTAGGTGTTTTTAGAGCCACATGCTTCTTTTTAAAAGATACAGAGAATCTAGTGTCTATTTTTTAGGGTATTTTTCTTGAACTTGGGCTTCTTACTTAAAAGTAAGATACCTTTTACTTAAAGGTGATATATATCTTTCACTATCAAAATCATACCTTGTTACATAAGTAAGCGTAAAAAACTTTGTTTTTAATTATTTTGCTTCAAGGCTTATTTCTGCTAGTGCTCTTTAGTTCAAAGTTGCACATCCAACAGTTCTGATTTGGTTTTCTGGTTTTGGGGTTTTGTTCCCCCTTTTTTTTTTTTTTTCTTTTTTAGCTTAAAAAGAAGGAAATGATCCATATGCAAGTACTTGCAGAAGAATGGAAGAAAAGAGAGAGAGAGAGAGAAGCGTTAGTGAAGAAGAAGGTAAGGAAACTCATTCTTGCTGAATGTCTCATTAAATATCTCATTTCTATAAATTTTAACAAGATGTTCTGTAACTATAACATAGAACAAAGGGTCTGTGATTACTCTTCACACCTTCCATTATGTTTACATCTAGTCAACAACAGTGCAAAAAATTACAAGTGGCCCTCAATCATACTTGTCCTTTTAGTCCTTTAAGTTAGCTTGCTTTCACTGGAGGCTTTTTAGCTTTGCCTTTCACTTTCGTGGTCAAAAAGCACTTCTAAACCCAGCTGTATATGGAAACTGGTTAACCTTTATTGTACAAAGGCTCTCCATTGAGATTTCTTCATTAAAAACCATGTAAATTTGTAAATAAATTGTCAGTATTTTATACTGTAGCAAGAGTAAATATTTGCCTGCCTAAAACATTATTTATATCATGAGGAAAAAAACCACACTTTTTTTTTTTTTTGTGTGTGTGTTCCTTTAGGTAGCAGAATATACTGTTTTGGAAGAACAACTTCAGAAAACCTTGAGAGATCTAGACAAGCGAGAACGGCAGCTTTTTAGTGCTGAATCAGAGGTAAAAAGTGTTTTGTCATTTTAAAAAATGCATTTGCATGAGCTATTTCTGAAAGTTCTGTTGAATTTTGATATTGATAGTTGTGACCTGTGTATAAGAACTGAAATAGACACAGTCATGCCGGTACACATAGGAGCACTAATAATTTAAGCTGAGTTTTATTACAACTGCACTTTTTTACTGAAATGGAAATTCAGTGAACTTAAATGGGTTGCTAGAATTATAGAACTGTAAAGTTTCTCCTCTTAACAGATCTAGAGTGTCAGTGGAGACACTTACATAATGTTGCCATATCTCAATTTTAAGTTTAGTACTGTCAGGTGAACATTGTACATGTGTACAAGAGTTCTTTACTTCAAACTGTTTTTGCTAGGTTAACCATTGAAATAGAAGGTGACAAGGAGACCTGGGAGAAACTGACACTGCCCAGGTTTTATTATCCAGCAGTTTTACAGAGTTCCTATTTTATACTACTTTTTTTGTAGTGAAGAGCCAAAAAAGATGTGGGAGAAACCAATAGCTGCCATTGTTTCTATATCTCACTGAACTTCCCCAAAATGTGGAAATGGGGTGCAAGTACTCAGGGAAACTAGTTGTATGAAAAGAAAAAGAAAGAAAATAAAACTGTCCGATTTTGTACTTCATAACAAACTCACAGTTCTACTAGTAAACTGCTGTGATTTAGCAGTCCAACAAACCCTCTCCTCCTTTAGCCCAGATTAATCTTTTTATCATATCTATCCCTCCTGTGCTTGTGAACAAAGTTAAGAAAGCTCCCAACACCTGGACTGGCTTGTTGAGCCTTTGTCGTGTTCAGTTCTCAGGTTTCCTGTACCCCTCATGATGCAGTTTTGCTGTAAAATAGTGTCTTAATTTCCTGTAACATCTATGCAAAAAATCTGGCGATTAGGTTTTGTTGAATGCAGTTCAGTCTGAGTAAAAGTATTTATTTTGAGTCTCATATGTGTTTATCTAAAAACATGCTCTAAATTTAGTGAAATCCTGATCTGAGGGTTTAGAGATAATAAAAATCAGTGATTCCAAAAATATCTAGACAACATGATATATGGTTCGTTCAGCAATTATACAGTTTGAAAAATGGGTCTTTTGGAGAGGTTTCTAATCAGCTAGCAGTTATCTGGGACAGTAACGTTGTTCTAGAAAGTTCAAACATGTCAAGGTCTTTTCCTGTTTAGCTCAGTGAGGAATTCTCTCAATACACTCCGTTTGAATAGTGCAGTCTTACTGACCTAAAGTCATCTTGGTTGTAGTTGTGACTTTATCACTTCTGCAATGAAGGTATATATTTAGCTTTTTAGTTTGTAGTTGAAAGGTGGATATATAATTTGCCTTTAGCAATCCTGTGTAGAAAGTACAATAGAGATATAGATAGCTCCATTTTACAATAGTCAAGCAAGAGTATATTGTAATTTGCAGGTCATTAGTTAAACCAAAAGCTAATAAAAGAATATATAGCAAACAGTAGATGTAGATAAATATAGATAACAATGGAATTTCTGTTGTTTAATTTCTAAAAAGACAGCAGTTTTTTGTCATGAATATTAGTACAGTTGTAAGAGAGACACTTAAAATAAAGCTTATGCATGTATGGGTTAATAAAATTATATCTCACTTTTAAGCTTCAAACAGTAAAGAAAGACTTGCAAGCAGAGCATGAACGAAAGCTACAGGAGCTACAGGATTCTGTGCGGCGAGCCAGAGAAGAATATGCACACCAGGTTGAGCTGGAAAGGTCGAAAATCAAACAGCTGGGAGAGGACAAGCTTCGCTTACTGCAGCAGGTAAGTGCACTTTAATTTCTGCCCCAACATTTGCTTATTTGAATAAGTATTTTTTAAAATAAGCATACTAAGTTGAGCAGTGGGTTTGGGGCAAGTGTTTTCTGGCAACTTTGTTATACATATTTTGTCTGTTTGGTGAGCAGTGTACTGGGGTCCATATCTGTCAGTCTTACTCAGTTTGCAATGCAGTGGTTATGATTTTTTTGTAACACTGAAAATCAAACAGCGATTACAAGCATACATTACGTGTATGCTGCTGTTCAGGTTCTACATTTCAGTAACTTAGTAAATTGTTAGCAATTAGCATATAGCAAAACATCTAGGTAGTTTGACTTTGTTTTATTCTTCCACTGCAAAGGAATATTTCTATTGTCCTTATTGGGGTGGGGTGTGTGTGTGAATTATGTTGTTATGATCTTCTGTTCTGAAAGTATTAGTTTAAAGAAACTGGGGAACTCTAGACCACATTCTTTTGTCCTGTAAACTAGCTTTTACACTAACTATAAGGCTAGTCTAGCTTATTTTCTTGCCTGCTAAAGCGTACTGTAAAATTTTAAATGTCAGTACAGGCTTTTTTGAGCAGTTTTAATATTAGACATTAAATATGTTGTTAAGTAAATTAAGTTTTAGTAATGCACAAATGTTTTTCAAAGTACTTAGTTTATGTAAATTAATTACTTGCTTTGGTGATTTTTCATTTCTGATACATGAGAGTGATAATCCCACAAACAGCTTTGAGTGATTGAAGAACTGTATCAGCCAAAGACATATTTTTGTATTAGGAAGAGTTGTGCTGGGGTTTTGTGAGGTTTTTTGTTGGGTTTGGTTTTGGGGGGTTTTTTTTTTGAGTTTTCTTTTTTTATTAAACACTGGCACTAACTTACTACTATTCATGTCATCATATCTTAACCACAGCACAGTGAACTATTTAAATACAGCTAATACAAAAATGCTGCTGCTACATATAAGCTGCTAGTCTTGGCTGTGCTACTGAACAATCATTGAACTGAGATGAGTAGTTTCAAACTGCAAAATGCTGTCCTCTTCAAAGTAATAAGTGGATCACTTATGCATCATAGATGTGTTGTTGGCAGCTGTCAGTGCTGTAGCAGACCGGGCAAGATACATCACCAATAGTTCTTCAGGCTGAAGCAGCCAAATGCCACCACCCATGAGTCATCTTCCAAATTCATTCTTTTGGCTCCTGTTTGTTTTAGCTAGGTTGCAGTACAGTCACAATCACTTTATATTTTCCTATTCAAAACAGACATACTGTATCAGACAAAAGATGCAGTTAGCTCAACACTCTATTGCAGCAATGATGGCATTTAGAGGGCAAGAAAGTAAGAAATTGGACAATGAGAAAATAGAGTTTTGGTATATCAGTAATACCATCAAGAGTTACATGTGCCTTCAGCCAGTGGCAGCATTTCATATTTACTAGCCATCAATGAAAGCATCTTTCATGAACTCATGCAATCCCTTTTGAAAAGTATTTCTATTTTTAGCATTGCAACATCATGTGGCAGAGTTCTAAAATTTAATTATGTGTTGTATATTTAAAAACTTATTTTTGTTCATTCTAAGCTCATTACTTAAGAATCATTTAGTGCTTGTGCTGCATATTGTTCCTGATTTCTTAGGTGCCTGTCATGCTGTCTCTCTTCCAAACACAAATCCCACTGTGTTTTGCTTTTTTATGAAGAGCATTCCTTCCAGCTGATCATCGTGTTTGTCTTTCTCTGTGCTGTTCCTGCTATTTTGAATCTCTTTCATGCTTCAGTATTAGGAAATGTGTCAGTACGTAGTTTTCACATTTGAATTGTAGAGTTCCCTAAGTGTCTAACTTATTTGGAAGTAAGACACACTACTATGCAGGAGGAGATCCTTGAGGCATCCACCTTGAACATCGCTCTTACTTCCTGAATGAGGAAGTTGTTCTTTGTGTGATTTGTGCAGTTCCTTAATGGAGAGGGACCTGAGGTCTCATAAGAAATACAATTTTTGAGTGTTTTCAGAGCCAAACAAGAAATTAAACATTATGGTGGAAGCTCTAGGGAAAGTCAGCATTTTTCATAACTAAAAAAAATTACTTGCTGTCTTTGTGATTAGCATCATGTCTGTATGTTTGCTTTAAAAAGCAATAGGTAAAAATGGAAAGATGGCGAGGAAAATATACTTTTGAAACTGGCTGTTGTGGTTATATGTGTAAAGTAACTGCTGTGGCATACATTTTTATATTTCTCCTTAGGAGGCATCTTTCTTTCTTACATCAATTCTGTAAGAATAAGAAATGCAAAAGGTGAAACTTTGGAAGAAAAAAAGAAGCGCACCAATAAGGAGATCCAGAGAATCTAAATGTTTATGTGCTAATGGAAGTAGACTTTGAAACAGAAATGGATTCTCTGAAACATTTTTGCTCAGTGTTCTAAGTTGTTGGATACAGTTCATGAAAATACTTGAATTAACTTAATTGAACATAAATACTAAGGCAGCATATGGGACTATATTCTATGATGCAATGCACGACTTCCATCAGCTGTTTTAAGTTGAATAAGATTTAACAGAAGAAGAATGTAAGCTACTCTTAGAAAACATCTTATAAAACATTTATACCATGTTTTAATATGGTATCATGAAAAAAGCTGTTAAACATTTGATTTGCTTTATTTATTTTTAGCAAAATAGTTGTTTTGGCATCATTTATCAAGTTACCCATTTCAAGATGAAAAACAAACCACTGTCTTTATAGAATCTTCATGAAACTGTGGAAGTACACAGTGAGGGCAGAGGTACATAGCATTAAGTCATTAGTCACTGAAGTCTTTCTACTTCATCCTTTCTTCTAAATCATTTGGTTGTACAAAGTATTAGTTATTTCCTCCTTAGACATTCCTAAAAACATTATACTGGTGAAACTGAATGGGCAATGAAACTTCATGTAGTGGATAACTTAACTGCTAGCTTTCTTTAGGAGATGTGTATAAATCTGAGTAGTTAGGCTTTCTGTATTTCTTCAGCAAGATGTTATAGAAATGCAAACAGTCACACTTACAAATCTTGATCTTCTGTATATGAGGACAGACTTGTTTTTTCTTCCCAGTACTGAGCAAAGATCCTCTTTTAAAATTCTTCCTGTTGCTGTATGCCATCGTCAAGAAAGCATTAATTGTGAATGTGTATCTTTCCCTGTCTGTTTTATATCGGATAATTGACAATAAGATGTTTGTCTGAGGGACTAATGAGTAACTAGGTTCTGTAACCTAATGCTTTGTGAGTGGGGTTTTCTGCTAACTTGCTTTATATCTTGATATCTTTTATGTAGCTCAATGAAGCAGAAAATAAGCATAAAATTCTGGAGAAGGAGTTCCAACAATACAAAGAGCAGCAAAGTAGCAAACCAGAAATTAAGCTACAATCAGAAATAAATCTTCTCACTTTAGAAAAGGTATTTTTGATTTTTCTAGTCTTTAAAACTGTCACAATGGGCCATGTGAAAAAATCTTGCATGATACACTGGTTAATTTTTCAATTTTGGTTTATTTTTTCAAACAATTTCTTCAGACTTTAAATATTCAGACACAAATAAGGCTAACAGTGACCTTATTTCTATAGAGGAAGCAGTAGAGAGGGAGGTTAAAGCAGAAAAAAACCGAACCTAAATATTTAAATTGCTACTATCGTGATTTATGCTGGGGACTCCAAGTATTCTGTTTGTAAAACTAAATAAAAATGAGGATTTTCCTGTGAGGCTTAATTTAGACTGGTATTCCATTATGTGCATTGGTTTTTTTTTAGTACGTCTGAAAAGGTTGTTAGTTACCAGTGGAATGGAATCACTGTCATAAGCCTTCAGTAGATGATATTTGCTTAATTAGAACCACAGGTTTTTTATGCTCAGTATTATTGTGAAGTTTGAGTAAAGTTGTTGACTGAATAAGCTGGAAAAAGTTGCACCAGACATCTTCACACAAAATGCACTTAGTTATATGGACAATCTGTGTGTTACTGTATGCTTGAATAATTTCTAATAAAGCAGGCAAATGATTCAGAATATATTTGTCTCCATAGACCTTTTAAACTCTTAGCTTAAATATTTTTTATATTCTCTACTTTTGTTAGCTTTAAGAAAAAAGTTAAGCTTTAAGTTCTTCACAAATTTAATGGTGAATAATTTTTGTCTGATTAAAAGAAACTATCACTGCCTCAGAGTTCATTTAAAATGGTTCATTCTTCTGGTTACTGTTTTGTGTGCTTCGTAACTGTTTTTTTTTTTACCTTAATACAGGCATTTTTTTGTTTTGGTTGGTTTTTTTCATGGAATGCATTGATTTTTTTTATTTTTTTTTTTAGTATTTAACATTTTTTCAAGATTTATTTAGATAGTAAGATCAAAAATTTCACACCAGATGCATAAATTTTAAAGAACAATTTACACAGATATCTGTTTCAAAGAAAAGAATGTAGCACAAATATCTTCCATCAGCTGCAGGAAAGAATAAACAACTACGTACCTTTTAAAGGCAAGATTTATCCATCAGTGTTTCTGTTAAATTAGTGTTCATAATCTTACCTTAAAAAAAAAAAAAAAAAAAGAGTGGGGTTTGCTAAATTGAGAGACTTAAAATTTACATCAGCAGATTTAGTGCTGAAAACTAATTTTTTCTTTTTGTATAGACAGCTATCCAATAAAAATAAGGCTATATTTTAAACAAGAAAATGTTCGTGTGCCATAATATTTATGTTACATTGTATAACAGCTTTAGAAGATGTTGTATGTTGCACTACATAAACACTTTTCTTAAACCAGACCCTTTGTATATATACATCTTTCAGTGATTGTTACTGCTGTTATTGCTTCAGCTGATATGATTTTAATTGCTTTTAGGTTGAACTTGAAAGAAAGTTAGAGTCAGCTATGAAGTCAAAGCTCCACTACAAACAACAGTGGACAAGGGCCTTGAAAGAACTTGCAAGGTTAAAACAGGTATGCAGGTTTTCTTTTGTCATACAAGACAACCAAGTTAATTACCAAGGTTGTAATGTGAGACAACCACAAAATGTGGTATTTGAAACAACTTGTAATTACTGTTAACTCCTGGCAGTTTTCATTTTATTAGTGTTTGTCTGTACGAAATCGAAGCTCTGAGCTACACTTTTCTACAAAAATGAGAACAGAAAAATTGATTCTAGTTCAACATTGAACTCAGGAAAGATCAAGCCTCATACCTGCAAAGGGGATTGTCATAGCTAAAAAGCAAGCATGTCCCAGCCATCTTGGTCAGTTAAAGTCCTAACTATTCTGTATTTTAATTGTAAAATGAATAAAGAGTAAAGATGAGAAACAAAGCTTTTGGAAACTGGTTCAAGGTTTGCTGAATACTGTAAAATGAAACTGGAAGTGAAACTTCCTCCTGCTTTTGAAAATTCTAATCTCATACTAATGTGGCATGCTTTTTGCTGCTGTGTTTTAACAGAGCCTGGGTATGTGTATACATGTGACTTGAAATATCCAGTTCAAACCAGGAATAGCAACTTCATCCTCACTGAATCCATGTGCCTCTAGATTGTTGTGTTTTTTTTTTTTGTCATTGCTTTTCTTTCATGAATTGCAGTAAACATTAGCTAAACAGTATGTGTAAGAATGGCAACCATTTTCCTTGGCCTTGACAAACAAATTAGTAAATCATTAATCCCAGTTGATGAACAAAACTTGACACAGACATAAAGCTTCAGAAATCAAGTTTTAGGGAAAAGGTCTTTGTAACCTGTATTCACACCTACCTTCTGCTTTAGGAAATGTTGGTTGTTTTGGTTTGGAGTTTTGTCTTTTTTGCTGGGGTTTGTTTGTTTGTTTTTTTGTTGTTGTTGATTTTGTGTGTGGGGTGTGTTTTTTGGTTGTTTTTGTTGTTTGGGGTCTTTTTTTTTTTTTTTTTTAGAATTATTATAGTTCCTACCTTATTCCTACTGCTATTCAGTTTTTGAATAGTAAGAATCTAAGCTCACACTCTCCTATTCAATAATTACCTTTTATAATCTAAATTTCTCTTTGAAGAGAGTGAATATGTTGTATAATCACTAATTAACACTTCATCTTTATTTGCTGTCTTCAAGTTGGTCCTTTTTTGCCTAGTCATAAAAGGACTCATGAATTCTCATCTCCAGTTTCTGAAACATCCATGCTTGACAAGGTGATAGAAGGAAAAATATGAATCTTATGTCCTGATTAAGACTTTTTTATTTTCTGCACCCATGAAATGCCCAGACTCTTTTTTACTGCCATATTCAGAAATTCCTATAGAATAAAAGAAAAAAATGTTGCTTGCCAGAGTAGCTCTAGTGTATATCCATATCAGGTTTTTATTTATTATAAATTTCATCACCACAGACCTGACAATCTGAATTTAGTAATATACTAGAATGTTTCAGGTGACCTTTTAGCTGAAAGTCCGAACCATAAAATAATTTGGCATGTACAGTGAATTGCACTGCCTAAAACTTAGAACTACAAAACAACCCCTTTCAAAGTCATTGCTTGTGGTTTTTATACTCCCGTACTTGATCTTATACGTAGACTATTAGATAAAGGATTTAAGTGACTTTAAAGAGCCGAATGAATTTGAAGCAGAGCTGATCAAAAACCATTTACTGTGTTTTAAATATAAATTTGGAAACTGTTGCTTCATGAGTTCTAGATTTGCTTTAGTTCAGATGATTTGTGCAATTGTGCATAGTTTGACCAATTTCTTGTTTAAATTGGATTAGTACCATGTTAATTTTGCTTTGCCTCTGGTGAATAGCCACAGGGCTGTAAGCTGTGCCAGTAATTTGTCACACCAAAGCTCTCTAGAGAACTATACAAAACATTTGTGTAGTGAGGATTAGACATTGAAAGCCGTATCTTAGATTGTTAATAAATGTTAATGACAAAACCCAGCTGGTAAGTCTTGGAAATGAGATCTAATGCTTTGTGCCCATTGCCAAAAAAATGTTTAAACAGAGATTTCCATTACTCAAAGGTGACCTAGTACAGTCAATCTGTGAATTAAAGAAGCATAATCTACAGGCTAAGCATTTAGTGAAATGCTCTTCTGATTTGCAACCATAAAAGTCAATGTTTCCTTAATTAAAAAGTTTCCTTTTACTTTGGAACTAGTTCTTAGCACGCATCTGTGATGGTTTTACATTTTGCAGAATATGAGATATGCAGTATATAACTTAGGAAAGTATGGAACCATTAATAGAAAATGCTCTAAACTTCTCCACATCCAGGATTTCAAATGCTAAACACAGGGCCAGTGTTGACCAGAAAAAGATCTAAAATACATGAGAGCAGACATACATCAAGCTTACCTGTACTTAACAAAATACAGAAGCTAGCTGAATTTAAGCAACGTTTGTATAGCTGAGTGAAAATAGATTTCACCCAGCTTATTTTTCTTCCCTCCCTGTTACTCATTGCAAGTCTATTATTATACTCTGATCAGGTTTAGGAAGAGAAAAATTTCAAAAAGTTAGCTACGTAATCGCCCGCGGAGACGTAACCATTTCCAAACTCTTTCAGAGTTTGTTGGCTGGGAGATCTCAATGGTACACGAGCGATACTTCCATAATTTTTATGCATGTGAGCATTGCTTCTGAAAGGAATGAAACCATTTACACAAAATTGCGTAGTATCTCTTTACAGAGATCTTAGTTGCTAAATTCAGTACCTAAGTGCCAGAAACAGTGTAACAAAAGGAAAATAAAAGATGGGAGAAGTGTCATTTTCAGCAGTTGACATCTCTGCTATAATGTACAAAACTAAAATCTGAAAATATCATGCATACATTATGCACTGTTGTAGGAGAAACAGTTTTTAAGCCTTTTAATGTTTGTGCCCTAGACATCTGAAAAACTAGCACTGATGCATTTGTTTAAAACAACATAGACCATATTGGCTGGCTGACATTTACTGTCTTGTCTAGTGTCTTGCTTATCCACTCAGTAATTAATTTGATTAATTTATAAGTAATTTAGCCAAGGATAGGTTGTAAATCTTTGTTTAAAAAAAAAAAAAAAAAGTGGTGGGGGGAGGGTGCACAGAAACTTGGAGGTCCAAGTCTTGGTTAAAAACTGTGTCTTGAAACCATCCAGACCCTCCTACTGACTTGTCAGCTCTGGGTTATTTTCAGAAAACTTTACTTGAGTCCCTTAGCTTCAGTCGTAAGTTTTTCCCACAGACTTGCATGGTATGTGTGAGTGGGAGAGTGAATAGTGGCTGCTATTTAGCCATTGTTTAGTCTAGTGTATGTATGTTTACATCTCCCTTTTGGATTTATAGGCAGCTATGGCAAAATAACAATTGTGCTTCCTTGATTGAAGAGCCTCTTAACTAGAGCACCTGGTGGCATACAGGGATTCTTTTATGATCTAAATATAATTGAAATTTTGACTTTTTTTTATTTTTTTTAAATTTTTTTTTATTGCTTCTTAATTTTTATTTAATGCTGGTATTCCTGTAGTACCATAGGCTTCAAAAGTTCCCACCGTGCAAGCTCCTAAAATATTACTCTATATCTCAAGTGCTACATCAGAGATGCAAACTAATGAAGAAAATTAGTAAAACATTGATGTAAATGATAACTGGTATGTGGCTTTATTTGAATTGGATTATTTTGTTTATAGGTATATAAGAGGAATGTGGCAGAAATCAAATTAATAAAGGAAAGGAATATTGGTGATAATTTTTACTGAGGGGAGAAAATGAGCAAAAGGAATAGTGTAACTAGAAGTGCTTAGAAAGTAGTGGAGGAGGAGGTATCTTGGTCAACTAAGAGCATATTGCAGAAATAATTCAGAGTAATTTGCATGTGATATTTTTGTGCTGTATGTGATCTATGGCTGCCTCAATGTGGGATAGTTGCTGATGATAATGCAAGAGTAAAATTTCTAGTGGGTCTTATCCCCACAAAACTGCATTTAGTTCAACAGCTGATGATTCTAAGTGTTCCCTTACCTGAAATTTACAAATAGAAAATTCTAAAAGTTTAAAATTATGATAGTTCTCACTGAGGCTTTAAACAACCTGACTTGCTACAATAAGCAGCTGAAAGTAAATCTTAAGTGTTCCTTATTTAGGAAATAATATAGGATCATATTCTGTCTGGAAATGTAGAGTGTGTTAGTAAGTCTTGACTGAGAATTTTAAGCATATGAATATGTATGTATTAACATTTGTGCACTGAGGTGCACTTAAATACTTCAATTATTACTTAGTTTTTAAGTTTACACACAATAACATGAAGATGTTACAAGTAGATGTAAAAATGCTGGACTGTATTAGTACTGTAAATGTGCAGAAGTTTTATTAATATTGTTTTTTCGTTTTGGAAGATGGCATAGTAAACTGTGCTGTATTTAAAGTACTACTTAGTTCCTTTTCTGGTTTAAAAAAAAAAAACAACCAAAAGCAAACATACAAAAACTGCCCAAAATGTGCTTGTGGCCAAGTGAATACTTTAACTGTAATTAGAAAAAATTGATTTAATATCTGAATGTACTCTGATAAGGTGGTACCAGTTTCATCACTATAATGAATAACAAATCCTTCCTTCTCTCTCATTGTAACAAAACTCATTCTTTTTAATGTCCCTCAATTGTATCATAACAAAACTGTATACAAATTAATTCAGAATCAGCATTCATCACTTCTGATCAAGCAACTCTTGTAAATTCTTACCATTTTCTTGTATTGATGGATTATTAGGAAATGAGTTTCTGCTGTTCTGCTATGAATGGTATACACGGAGCAAGTTAGCTGTATGCACCCTGCAAATTGTTATGACAGACTTTTAAAGGAGTCAAAGACTAATGTTGGGAAAGACACTTGAGAATAAGAGTACAAAGTGTGCAACTGAAATTACATGCAGGATCCATCATAAACAAATCTGCAAAATCCCTCCTCACTTTCTTTCATGTCTTCTCCCCCACCCCCGAGTGGGGCTGTCTTAAACTGAATGCTAGGGAAATCTTGCCTCGGGAAAATGTTGATTTCTATTTGTGAATTTAATATTGGGCTTAAATGTCACTGTTCAGGGTCATGGCATGGCACACTAGAGAAATTCTTGGCCTGCACTATTACAGGACTAAAATTAATCTTGTCTCTTCCCTCACCCCTGCCAAATAAGGAGATGCCAGATATTTGTCCTGTTTACATCACAGTTGTATTAGTAAATCAAGTTAAATTTCTAATCGTGTTTATCTGAAAGGAAGTCCTACCCAGAGTTAAATTGGAAACAAAATATACTGAAAAGAGTTTTTCTCCATAGAGAAAAGGAGAATTTAATACTTTCCATTCAAACTTACTTCCTTGAAAATTTAGGGGTATTATCCTGAGCAATGAGTATGCTTACTAGTGACACTGATACATTTTTGCTTGTTTGGGGTTGGGTTTGGTTTGGATTGGTTTGGGTTTGGTTTGCTTTTGGATTTTTTTTTTTTATTTTTTTTTTTTTTATGGACATCATCCTCCCAGAAAAACATCAAAAGGATCAGGAAATGAACAAAGAATTCTTCAAGAAAGCTTTGCTTTTCTTGCATCTCTCATTGGCTTTTGCATCACCCTCTCTTTTGTCCTTTTCTTGGTTTTACTGAACATCACTAAAGGTGTTTCCTTATCAGATATCTTTGTGGTTCTGAAACTAACTAGTTCAGTGAGGGCAAACAGTGAGGACCTAAGTACTAAATGAGAACCCTTCTCATAAACAGGAAAGCATTAGGAATACTGTGCCTTCTTCCTGGTCTGTTTGAGCTTTGGACTTTATTCTGTTAACCTTCAGTATATGTACTTCTATGTATACTTTTTCTTTGAGTTTAAGATGCTCTTTTTGTGATCAGATTGCCATTGTTAGCATGTGGCTAAACAGCAGAAACCTCTGGATCACGGAGTAACCTATCTGAATCAAATAGTAACCTATCAACTTGTCATGAAACTTGTAGTCAGCCATGCTTTTTATGCTCAGTGCGCAGTTATGTCTTTCCTCTGAAACTGCAATTGTAGGAACACTCAAAGTCTTTCCTTATAGATATGAGTAATACAGTACACAAACTGAGGGACTGGATTAGAAGACTTCTATTCAGTGTAATCAGCTATTTGATCTGTGTGTATTATGTCTTATTATAACGTTTTACCAGTAGGCAGGGATGGCCTTTTCTGCGGGCATGTTAAAAGTCTTGCTGTGCAACAAGTGCCGCTCTGTTTTGCTTTAATTTTCCAGTATTCAGTTTTCAGATAATGTTTGCCCAATGTACCTTCAAAACAATTCTGTTATAGAATTAATACAGAAATTTGACAGACTTACATTAATATCCCTGCTACTCATGACTGTAGTCCTAGTTTAAAATAACCAGAACTGCAGAGCAGGATTTTCTTTTCTGAAATTAATCCTTTCCTTACTGTCTGCAGCAACGTGTTGGACTGAAGCTAATCAAATCTACAAATCAGCATAGGTAGAAGGGCTAGAAATAAGAGATAATTGCAGCTAAATATTCAAAGCATTTAGATATTTTATTTTTTTTTTTTTTACATCCTCTAGGAGGAAGATGTTGGCTTTATTCTTTTAGATGTTTGGGTTTTGGTTTTTTTTTTGTACAGGTGAGGCAGTTTGCTGCCTCATCTGTAGGAAAAACTATTTTATTGAAACAAAAGTTGTATTGAAACAATATATTAGCTTGCTTCATTTTGAAGAGAATTTAACTTAGGAGTTGAAATGAGTGCACCAACAGTAGTTGTAGTCTTGAAAAGAAAACAAAACTATCTTGTCCTCATACTTCTAGGTTGTGGATAATTTGAGGTAATCAGATTTGCTGTCCATGTATTTACTTGTACTATAGCTGAATTTGTACTGGTTTTATACCAACCTATTTAAAACTAGATCATGCTCAGCATTTTATCTTACTATCCACAGTTAGCAAAGCAAACCATGCAAGGTAAGTACAACTATCAAAACAGTTAAGATGATTCCATTAATCTTCATAGTCCATTGCATACTTGAAATTTGGCTTTACTGTCTGCATACTGTTGCTTATCCAGGTGCTTGGAAGCCAGAGAATAATGTTATGATGTTTGCTGGGATTTAAAAAAAACCTACAAACATTCTCTGTCTTTGTTAAAGTAATGCTTGATCTGTGGCATTTTTTGAAATGCAAATATCTGTCTTCATTCAAAGCATTTTGGGATTACGAGACTGTAACATGTTTGCTATATTGCTTAAGTGATTAATTTCCACTGGTTTAATAACATGAATCATGTCTCCAGTGGGAGTTTACCTAGTTTTGACTTTCAGCTAGTGCTTTTCATTGCGTGAGAAAAAAAACAAGCTGGCCAATATGATATGAAATATCAATCTAGCCCATACAGACGCCAGCAGTAGATGCATAAGCCCTAGAAATCCAGCTTGGATATCTTTGAATATCCTCCAGCTGCCCTCCATCAATTTATAAAGAACAGCATGAGCCAGCAGTTGCATTCAGGCTGTCATGTTAAACAGATGTCAGTGAATATATTCGTAATTTATTTTTATTTTCAAGCTAATTCATATGTCCCCATCATGTCCCACACTCACGTCCACTTTACACCACTGAATAACTTTGTATTGGCAGCCAACTATTTATTCCAGAATGACTTCCTCATTTATGAATATATCGAAGAGTACATTCTTGTGGACTCTACTTCTGCTTTCTTGCTGTTGTGGAAATGATTGAGTGCTATCTGTTCTCTGGTCTTCTAAACCCTGTGAGTAATCTGAGAGGATTTTCCCTGTGACGCCTTAGTTTTGTGTTTGGTTGTAGGTGGTTTCTTTGGTGTGGCGTTTTGGGGGGTTTATTTTGTTTGTTTTTTAGATGGAAGTGACTTTTCTACAAAAGCTGAATTCATTCTTCCTGATGTACCCATACATCCTGTTAGTTTTGATTTAGTTATGGTTTCAACTTGGCTACTGTGGAAGTAAATCCTGCTGATAGTTTCTGGGTATCCCTAAGACCTCCGTTTAAAAAAAGAATAAAATAAAAAGTGGGGAAATAATTATTTCTGTGGTGTCAATGCCAACTGTAGTGATAGATTACACCCTCAGTTATTCTTTTGACTTTGTGTTTGAATTTCACTAGAATTACAGAACAATCTTGGATAAATATTAGCTGGCTGTAGTGTCTTGTCAATATTTGCTATATGTATTTGTAGATTCCTGTTCTAATACCTGTTCTGCTTCAGTCTGAGACTGTTCTTCAAACCTCTCCCATGTAAAAAAGGGTGCTTCACAAACGGGGAATGTTCTGCAATGAACTCTTGATGAAGAGGAAAGGATTATGGCCTTATCTTCCCCATGTGATTATTTTACGATTCAGTCATCTATCAGCTGTAGACTCTTTTGGCATGATTTTTTCTAGTTGTATTATTAGTATGTATCCCATTTGCAAGTTGTTCTTCTGGCTTTCTGGCTTGTCTCACTGCAGTTCTACCAGTTTGCCTGGTTGGTGTGTTGGATTTAGTGTAAGAAATATACTACAGTATATTTAGTATTAGCATTCTGGAGTTACATACATGCTATGATTTCTTGTCAAGTACTTCTGTTTTATTTTCTGCTGACACTAGCAATTAAGAGTCTTTGTTAATACCAACTCCTTGTAAAATTCAGATTTTCTTAACACTTATTGATCATCAACAGGGAGTGCTTAAGATGCTGGGGGACTGAGGTTCAGGGAAGTGCCTGACTAGACTCTTCCGGATATTATTAGATTGACTGCATAATGAATATACTCACACATCAAATTAAATTATAAATTTTTTAGCCCTAAAATAAATATGAAACTGATTGTATTAACTGTCAAATATTTCAGATGAAAGCAGTGTCAAAATTACAAAGGTAACCTTGTACTTCACAATATGTCTAGATCCAGGATGTTTGTGTAACCTCCTGCCTTATTTTTTAACTACAGGAAGAAATGTCATTTTACCTCAGGTTTTCTGTCTCATTCAGAGTAAGACTGTCACGAGGTCATAAGGAAAATGACCTGAACGAAAACAAGCGGAGAGGGAACCATACTTCTTACTAAGACATTTTAATGTCACGGGGTGGTAGTGGACTCAAACCCTAGTTTTGTTACAGTATTTGTATAGATCTTGAAAATACAGATCCAGGTAAACTTTTAAACTTAATAGATTGATTGGATTTAATCCTCAGAATAAGTTACCTAAAGTTTCACACAGAGCTAGACAAACATAAAAGGAATCCTCACCAGAGTTTTGTTTTCAAAGCTTATTTTTTTAATCACAAATTGCCATTTCAAAAAGTAGTGCTTGAAGGTTTGACACTAGGCACTGGTGGGGCTGATGAGGGAAGTTTCTTGCAGTGATTTAGCATTTTTCTGGTTTTTATTTCTGAAATTGTAATTTAAAATTACAATTTTAGGAATTAATCTAAGGATTAATAAAGGAATAAATCTAAGCTCCTTGAGCAGTTCCAAAAGTGTAAACTTTGTTTACTGGTTTAAGCCAGAGTGTGTAAAAGTGTTTGTAACATTTTTGCTGGTTTCTTAATGGGAAGATATCTGTGACTGGACTTAGCTGATCCAGACTGGACAGGTTTACTGCAATTGTGGTAGTCACTTGTGTTAGCTTTTGATGCCTGTAATGCAGTTAGAGATTCTGTGTAACTCCTGCATTTTTAATACTGCTGAAGTATTGCTCATGTTGCTGTAATTCGCGCTTTTATATGTAATCGTATAGTCAACTGAGTTGTGTCTCCACCCCCTCTGTTAGCGTGAACAAGAAAATGCAATGGCTCACCTTAAAAAACAGCAACAGGAGTTGGAGCACATGAGGTTGCGCTACTTGGCCGCAGAAGAAAAAGAGCTGGGGAAACCAGACCGTCAAGAGTTGGAGGATATCAGAAATGAACTTAACAGGTATAAAAGCATTTGTAAAGTCTGGGACTTGTTGGGGTTTGTTTTGGTTTGGTCTTTTTGACCCCTCCCCTCTCTTTTCTCGCCATGTGCCTTGAAATGGGAGATGGTTTGAAGCTGGAGATCAGGTCAGGAAAGCTAAGGCCCAGTTAAGAACTGAGTCTGGCAAGGGATGTCAAAGATAACAGGAAGAGGTTCTATAGATATGTTGTAAACAAAAGACAGACTAGGGATAATGTGGACTCTCTATGGAAGCTAACAGGAGAGCTGGCTACCTTAGATTTGGAGAAGGCTGAGGTTCTCAATGACTTCTTTGCCTCAGTCTTCACCAGCAAGTGCTCTGACCGTGCTGCCCAAGTCTGGGAAGGCTGATGCAGGGACTATGAGAATGAAGACCTTAGCCCCACTGTAAGAGAGGATCAGGTTCAAGATCATCTTAAGAACCTGAATGTGCACAAGTCCGTGGGACCAATAAAGTCCATCTGCAAGTTCTGGAGGAAATGATGGATCAGGTTGCTAAGCCACTGTCCATCATACTTGAAAAATGGCAGTTCTGGGTGACTCGAAAAAGGGAAATATAACCCCAATTTTCAAGAAAGGGAAAACAAATGACCCAGGGAACTACAGACCAGTCAGTCTCACCTCTGTGCCTGGCAAAATCTTGGAGCAGGTTCTCCTGGAAAGCTTTCTAAGGCACATGAAAAGCAATAAGGTGGTTGGTGACAGCCAGCGTGGCTTGACTAAGGGGAAATCATGCCTGACCAATTTGGTGGCCTTCTGTGATGGGGCTACAGAAATGATGTACAGGGGCACAGCAGCTGACATCATCTACCTGGACTTACGCAAAGCGTTTGATGCTGCAGTGCACAGCATCCTTGCCTCTAAGCTGGAGAGACATCAATTTGATGGATGGACCACTTGGTGGATATGGAGTTGGCTGAATGGCTGCATGCAGGGAATTCTGGTCAACAACTCAATGTCCAGTTGGAGAGCAGTAATGAGTGGTGTCCCTCAGCGGTCATAGTTGGGACTGATCTTGAACATCTTTGTTGGTGACATTGACAGTGGGATTGATGTACCTTCAGCAAGGTTGCCAATGACACCAAGCTGTGTGGTTTGGCTGGTACACTGGAAAGAAGGGATGGGATCCAGAGGGGCCTTGACATGCTTGAGAGGTGGGCTAGTGCCAGCCTCATGAAGTTCAGCAAAGCCAAGTGCAAGGTCCTACACCTGGGTCAGGGCAATCCCAGGCACAGCTACAGGTTAGGCAGAGAAGAGATTCAAAGCAGCCCTGCAGAGAAGGACTTGGGGGCGTTGGTCAATGAGAAAAGGAATATGAGCCAGCTTCAGTGTGCGCTCGCAACCCAGAAACCAACACTGTCCTGGGCTGCATCAAAAGGGGTGTGATTAGCAAGTTGAAAGAGGAGATCCTGCTCCTCTGCTCTCGTGAGACACTGCTTGCAGTACTGTATACAGCTCTGTTGTCCTTAACATAAGAAGGACATGAAGCTGTTGGAGCAAGTCCAGAGGAGGACCACCAGGATGATCAGGGGGTAGGAGCACCTCCTTTGTGAAGACAAGCTATGAAATCTGGGGCAGGCTAGCCTGGAGAAGAGATGGCTGTGTGGGGACCTCGTAGCAGCCTTCCAGTATCTGAAGGGGGGCTACAAGAGTGTTGGAGACAGACTCTTCATTAGGGAGTGTAGTGACAGGACAAGGGGTAATGGGTTCAAACTGAAACGGGAAGTTCAGGAGAGGTTGTTCTTTACTGTGAGGGTGGTGAGGCACTGGAACGGGTTGCCCAGAGAAGTGGTAAATGCTCCATCCCTGGCAGTGTTCAAGGCCAGGCTGGACGGAGTTTTGGGTGATGTAGTCTAGAGTGTGTGATGTTCCTGCCTATGGCAGCGGGGCTGAAACTAGATGAACTTTAGGTCTTTTCCAGCCCTAACTGTACTATGATTCTGTGAAATCAAGATAATAATTGGCTGTCAGTCCAGTGAAAGAACACAGTTTAGTGCCCCTTAGGTAAAGATTTCACATTTATAAAATTTAAGCGTACTGCAGTATAGAAAATCTATACTTAAGGACACTGTACCTGTTTTTTATGTTACGTTCATAGTTGTACAGTATCAGGCTTTTTTCTGTTTTAAACCTTCAGTTCTATGGATAATTGCTGCATTAAGCATTCCTATTTTGAATGCATTAAAATTGTAAATCTACCTAATGTTGTCCTCCAAAAACTTGTCTGTGGTAGTTCTTGTACATTGAACCCTGCTTGAATTATCAGAATGGGAGCCTTGATAGCAAGTATTTGTTACGTATGCATATAGAAAAGGTATTGTTAGAATTTAAGTATTATATTAAGATTTCATTTACTTATGGTTGGTTTTCCCATGTGAGAGGGTAATTTGTTGCCTTTTATAGACTTCTTTATTTTACTAAGTAGATAAATAACCTACAGACTTAATATGAACCATAATCAGAGAGAGTTTTAATACAGCTCATCCTTTGATTCTTTCCGTTTTATCAACATCAGGCTAAAGCAACAAGAAGAAGAAAGAAAGCAGTTGCAAGATGTTAGAGCTGATTGTGCTGGTAGAGTTTCTAATTCTAGAAAATTAAATGAGAACATGGATGATTATCTTTCTCGTCTAATAGACGAGAGGGATACCCTGTTGAGAACAGGAGTATATAATCATGAAGACCATATTGTGAGTGAACTTGATCGTCAAATCAGAGAAGCTGTTGCAAAAAGGAACATCACTAAATAAAAACAAACAAAAAGTTGATAAAAAGAACCAAAATTTGAGCAGACTGATTTTTATAAACCTGTTTTACCTTGCAAATACATAAGGTTTATTTTGCTTAATTTTTGCACATTATTGGTAGGTCTTTCTGAAGTGAATGTAAATATTTGCAAAATGTGAAGTTAAGTACAGTTTTAAGTTTGATGGTGGTAACAGCTGTTTTTTAATGCTTTTATACTCATATGTATGTATATGTAAATATATTTATCTGTTGTGGTTTCTTCTGAAATGTTTTCTACCTCTTTTTGCATCACCATGGCTGTGTTTATTTGTAATATTTTTAGTATGCATTCTAAGATTGTTGGTCCATATTGTCATAATTTCATTCAATTTTTGAAAAGATTTCTTCAGCTGTTCTAGGGAAAAGTGACACCAGCTGTTTTCCATGACAGAACTCTTTAATTCTGAAGCTAAATGCAGCACCAGCCAAATGTCACTTTTTTACTAAATCACAAAATAATCAATTTTTGCTTCTCTAACTGTAACTAACTAACATGACCAAGTTTTGTAATAACGAAGAGACAGGGCTGGGGGCATGTCTCTGAAACTTTATGAAACTGAATCAATTACTAAGTAACTAGGTTGCTTGTACAGGATGAAAATCCTAGCAGTTTTGCACTTACACCTATATGGGTAGACCCAGGAGTTCAGAAATAGGCATGCATTCTTACATCCGTCCCTAATGAGGAAAGATACTTGAAGCACTACTTCAGTGAATTTATACACTTTAAATTCTGAACACATACATAAACAAGAGCTTTTCTAAGTAAAGATGTTTTCCTTAATCAAGATCTAACCACTTTGCACTTGCTTAGCATATATTTCAAAGCATATTGTCTGATTACCACTTCAATTGTATGTAAAGTTTTGTTTGATTATGGAAGTATGAACAGAGAGCAGTCTCAAGGTGTTCAGCTCTGCAAAAAAGGTTAGTTTGTTGGCATAATCACAGTTGAAAATATTTTGATTTCCAGCTTTCGTTCTGTGTCAGTAATTTTAAAATAATTTGTGTGGATCTAGCTAATATCATTACTTTACAACATTGTGCTTTCAAAAGGCATTTTTGTCCTGTTGGCACAAATGTTTCTCTATTAGAATGTCGAGTACTGAAAACTTCTTAGGATTTGTTATTTTGAGAATGAACCAAGATACCAATGGAAAAAATCTCTTTATTTTTTACAAAAAATCAGTGAGCTTCCATAGATGTGGCTGTATTCATGTGACCTTTCTGTTTTGTATGGTATTAATTATAAATTATTTTTTTAATATTGTATCTGGTTTTGCCTCTAGGTGTATTGATTTTTCTCCTCCTTACCATGGGCATATCTCCTGTTAAATAAATTATT
Organism: Psittacus erithacus; assembly: GCA_009867235.2. Taxonomy (NCBI): domain Eukaryota; kingdom Metazoa; phylum Chordata; class Aves; order Psittaciformes; family Psittacidae; genus Psittacus; species Psittacus erithacus. Next base: position 45,780 of record WYDI02018106.1, read on the forward strand.
TGTTCCTTTAGAGAAGTTTTAAACAAGCTGTATAAGCACAGAGATCATATTCTGTGAGGAATTATTATTTTTCAATACCAGATTGCGTAAGAAATGCTTTTCTAATACTTTGCACGCTCCTGTATTTTTCAAATTAGTGTGCTTAAAGAGGTTCCTCTCCACTAGCAAAGCAAATAACACTTTCATAAATCCAATACAAATCCTTAAAAAAATAATTTCACAACTTTTCTAACATCATGGCTTTGTCATATCCCTGATGCATGTTCATATGCAATTACTGCAGATTAATTGAGGAGCTTCTATTTTGGCAGGAGATTTGCTCATGCTGATTTTCTTCAAATGCTTGCTCACTTGCTGGAAGTGTAGTTTCTTCTTCAAACGCTGGAGGGTGCCTTAGACTTGAAGATCACACATTGTGTTGACTGAATTTTTGTAATTGGTGATTTTACAAAATGGTGTCTTAGGACTTTTCAGGTGTGTTACTTTATTAAATAAAATTGAAAATTTTAATAAATTTTAAGGATTCCAGATCTGGTTTGTGACTATGTATTTGAACAGAAATTTTTATTTCCTGTTTCTGGTAATGTGACAGTCTTTAGTGCTTGAATTAATGATATTTACAAGTTTACTTTCAATGTTAATTTCACTTTTTAATTCCTAATTGAGTCTCTTCCATGGCTTGCAAAGCAAACAGCAGTCATGTTGCTGTGGGGATTAAAAAGAGACTACTTGGGTGAATTTTCTTTGTAGTAAGTCAGAGTATTGAGTAAAATAAAATGTAGAACACTTTATAAACCTGATCTATAAGCCTAATTAAAGCTATTTGGGTCCATTTTGTCATTTGGAAGATCACCACTTACAAGGTAAGAAGCATGAATTCTGTGATTATTAAAAAAACTTATTTAGCAGCTCTGATTTGTAATGTAGTTATTACTCATTATGATCCTGTTTGTATTAGAATAAGAAAAAAATGATACTTTAAGATTGATATTTTAATTTAACTTTTTCCAGCACTATTTGTCTGTGCTTCTTGGAAGTACTCAAAATACAAAATCTATATTTGTCATAGATATCTATAGCACAGATGAACTTGATGTTACTATTTTTAAAAAATATATTTTCTGTGTTGGGTTCTATTTTCCTTTTTATTGCTTCAAAACAATATTGAAGGTTGTAGCTATACAGTGAAAGAAACAAATGCAATTTTTTAATAAAAAAATCTCTTAGAATTTTTATCTTCTTCTCTCTTAATGGCAAAAAGGAATGCCGTTTAAAACAGATGCATTGGAACCAGGACTGAACTCGTAATTCACCCAGCATAAAAAGACTGCTGGAGATGAAGCCCATGTTTATGGGTTCAGTCCTGGTTCCATGTGCCTCAGAAAAGCGGGTGGGAAGAGAAGCAATATCTCAGTGCTTATGGCATTCTAGCAGACTCCTACTGTTGATTATAGTGCACCCAGATTTTAGTAAGGAAGTTGATGGAATTATTTCAAAACAAGTACTCTTACCAGTATGTTTCTGTGAACACAAATGCCTACAAAAATTAGTAAATGGGAGGTGTGGGGTGGGGTAAAGGGTGTTCTGTGCCAAATCAGTTCCAGCTTTCCTCTGCTTTAAAGTTCAGGACCAGAACTTGCAGTTGGCTTTGGCTAAGGAAACTTCAGTTATATCCTGTATTTGGCCAATCTAGTCTTTTAAAGGAGAAGCATTAGCCCGTGTAAAAGTGAGAGCAGTTAGAAACACTGTTCTTTTTTATGATCATTTTCAGGCAGAATATCCCCTCCTGTCTCCATATGTGCTAATGGTTCTTACACTGGGAGGGGATTTGTTATTATCAATCTTTACTATCAAAGAGTTGAGTCAAATAATTCAGTACAGGTTGAAAATTGAGGCAGAGAATCTGAAAGCAGTGTGTTTATACACCTTGATATGGAGCATTAGCTAAGATTTTAAGAACCATTACAAATAAATAGACCTTTTTTCCCTGTTAATTATTAGAGTGTTTATCAGAAAAAAATGTCTAAATTCTTAGGCAGTAGAATGCATTATGGAAAAAAATATGACAAATTATTTTAGAAAGCAGTTGACACTGGTTTGCTTTGAAACTGGTTTAAGTATGTTACTGATCTTTCCAGTATATTGGCTTTTGGGGTAAAGGTATAATCACTGTTTCTACAATACTTTAGCAGGTATTCAATACTTTCAACAGTAATACACTTTTAAAACTGCTGTTGTGGAAAAGAAAGAAGTCTTATGTCTGGCACTGAGCTTTCGAGTATTCAGTCCATAGTTCTTCATGCAGCTTAAATGCTCTTCCATTCCAGCCACCGAGATAAACCTTAATGCAGAACTAAAGACGGAAGTCCTTTATCATATCTTCTAAGTGCTACTGAAGTATTTATACCAGTTACTATATATTTACACAATTATTTATTTTGCTACTGCTGTGCCTAAATGAGCATGACCTGTGTCAGGGCTTGAATGCGAAGCACTAGCCCCACTATTGTTAAAGACAGAACTGAAGAAAGGCGGCAGAATACTTAGATCTCATTTCATTTGTTTCTCCAGGGGGTTGTATTAGTAGTGTTTTCATTAGAAATGTTTTTACAGATGTTGGCTATCCAGATATGAAGTCTCTGTGGTAGAGAAGCAGTCAGGAGTTTGGCATTCAGAACAGAAAGTTAAAAAAAAAGTCAACTTTGGGAGACTAATTTCTAGAAAAATAATTTACTGACCTTCTGATGTATGAATGTACAGTAACCCCATGGTGGCTTTAATGCAGAGTAGTTGAATTCTTGGAAGTACAATTCTTTTCTATTCTGAACTTGAAGAAATGCTACAGCCTATCATTCCCCATCACTGAAGACTAAAATAGTCCCCATTAATAATACTCCTGGAAAATTGACACCCACTTCTTTGTAATCCAGTATTTTATTTTTTTTTCCAAGTGAAATACTTGTAGTAGTTTGACAGCATTTTAAACAAGTTATGTGTTACTACAAAAAGTTCTGTTCTAACAATATACATAAAGAGTAGATGATTATAAAAGTGTAGTGTTACTGAATGTTTGACCAGAGCGTTTTGATGCAGTTACTAAGACATGGCTGCATTGAGAAAATAATATGGCATCAAAATTTAGAGTGGGTTTACTGGGGCAGGTGGAGTCCACAATTACTGTATGTGCCCAGAGCTTCAACTGTGTTATGAAAAGACCTGTAAAAATTGTCAAAGGACAGTGGGCAGGGACACCACACACTCTAGACCATGTTACCCAAAACGCTGTCCAACCTGGCCTCGAACACTGACAGGGATGGACGAGTTCTTGGGCAACCTGTTCCAGTGCCTCATCACCCTCATAGTAAAGAACTTCTTATATCTAACCTAAACTTCCCCGGTTTCAGTTTGAACCCATGACGCCTTGTCCTGTCAGTACAGTCGCTGATGAAGAGTCCCTCTCCAGTAGTAGCCCTGTTGGCCCCCATTACGAACTGGAAGGCTGTCATGAGACCATCGTGTGGCCTTCTTTTCTCCAGGCTGTTTTGTAGAGTTTAGGTTTTGGGTGTATTTGCTTAAGAGCTTAGCATAAGTGAGGGGATTTTTTGTTTTGTTTTTCACCTCTGGAGGTACAGAAAATAACTTTATTGATCACGTGTTGAGATGTTGGTTGTACTGGGCACTAGACCATCGATAATGTTCACCTGAAATGGCTATCTTTGGCAACAAGACTAATACTGTGGTACAATAGCTCATCCAGATCAGGGCTGAAAGGCACTGCAAGCTTTATTATCAGACACACCCTGTGAAGGTTGATCCCTGTTCATACCAGGCATGAAGTTGACATGGTGCATCTTATCCAAATAAATAAGACAGTTCAATAGTTTGTTCTTAGAGCCAGCACTTTAAGCCAATGCTGTGGTTGTGCTTTCATGAATATCAATGCATATTTGGTGTAAACCCCAGAGCCTGCCTTCTTCAGGAACCGTGGTGTAGATGTGCTGTTTGAATCGTGTAACATTTTTGATACCTGTAGAGCAATGACTTTTTGACAGTTTTTCTGAATGTGGAGTCACCTGATGTTCTAAGTACTCTTGCTTTTTGATTTATCCTGACCTTTCTAATGATAATCCAATTATTGCACTGAAGAAGTTGTACTTATAACTCAAAGTAAATGAAAACATAAGCCAGGATGTCAAAAAGCAACAGCACACCACTTCCACAGGGAGCTGTTAGGTATATATGTCTATAGGTGTATCTCCATAAGAGGGCACTGCTAATTGTGGAAAAACTGCGCACCTCAGCAGCATGCTTGTGCACCTACAGAGGGAGTTCTACCTGGCTCATCCTGCCACAGCTTGCAGAACCGATGGTTGGTTGGGGGTCTTTTTTTTAAACTCCATGACTGTAGCTTTTTACTGTATGTATATGGCAAATCATTAAAATGGTCTTAAAGTTTTACCTGAGAATAAGCATTTTTATGCTACTGATTCCTATTTCATTTACATATATCATCATGATGACTGCAGGTGGCTTGTAGTAGCCTAAGCAGAAATAGGCAGGCTTAGCAAGAGGACTTTTTCAAAGACATTATCTGTCTACAACTGTAAGAGAAAAGCAATGATTTGCCATCCTGATCAAAAACTTGTGTTGCAGTACTTGGTGCAACATGGCAAAATCTTTCCTGAATTGCTCATGAAGAAGCTCTCACTGGTAGGCAGAGGGTTGGGCACAAAGTCTGTGGTTTCTCTGCCCATCTTGTTTATAGGGGTGTTGAGTGATCTCAAACAGGGATCTGGGCCTCCACTTCCTATCAGCAAAATGGGAATAATGTGGGGAAAGCTTTTCTGTCTAAGTGGTTCACAAATGGCTTTAAACTCAGACTATCTGTATTGGATACAGTCATCTTAATGCCCTAAAAGGGGTATTTAGTATCCTCTTGTCGTGGTTTCAGGCCTGCCACGCAGCCCACTCACTGCCCCCCCACCTCCTCCCTCTGCTCCCAGAGGGATGGGGAAGAGAATCGAAAGAATACAACTCCCACAGGTTGAGATAAGAACAGTCTATTAACTAAG
>WYDI02018108.1:0-34523 GCA_009867235.2 Psittacus erithacus
AAAGTCAAAACCACAGCACTGCACCAGCTACTAAGAAGGAGAAAAATGACTGCTACTGCTGAACCCAGGACAATGAGACAAACTGCAAAGTTTAGTTCAAATAGAGAAAGCGTAGAATCTCATTAATGCTATTGAGACCCAGACCTTTCAGACTGAGAAAATGTTTTATGTGAAACCCATGAAAATCTGTTCTTAGCTTGTTCTTTTTGTTTTGGTTTGGTATTCCTCTTCTCAAACTTCAGGAGCTACTGTTGAAACAACGCTGGAAAATATCAGCATCAAGACAGATATGTTTCCTCCCTCTCCAAGCAAAATACCTGATGTGCATTTCTTTTACAAGTAGGTAAAAAATACTGTTTATCAGTATGTCAAATGTCTTCATTTGTTTAAATGAAACTAAAAGTGTGAGGAGAGATCTTTAATCCACCTTTAATCTTTATCGCTTTAATCAGTATCTAGCTGATACCAATTGGCATGTTGAAGAACATCTTATGAAATCAGGAAACGCTCTTTAATCTAAATTGCACTTAATCTGTAGTGTTACCAGAGCTTTGATTGATCCAGGTGCCACTTAAGGTGTCATGTTCCTTTCTGTAATTTACCATATGTGGCTTTGATAGGTTCACTTCCTGTTGCATATTTTCTTTCACATTCTTTTGTATTTACTTTGATGTTACAAAAATTAACTAATTGAGGTTAAAAACCTGCACAGTTACTAGCAAGCCTTTTTTATTCTTCATAAAAAGAACACCTCAGCTTGGATAAGAAATAGGTGAAAGATTACTTCAGTTAAGATGTCTACATGCTGGTGTCTTTGTGTGAAATGTATTTTGAAGCTTGGATTCTGGAGCCCATAGGGCTATTCAGGTTATCTTGAGGCACATACCTATATTTGTTCTACTGATTTTCTCTCTAGATTTAGTTGGCTTTAGTGGTAGATATTAATTGGCTATAGCACTTTGACTATAAACACTTTATGCATATGTATATACATATAAATACACAGATACAAATACTTAAATTATGTGCCTGATTCTGCAAACTAAACCACATACCAGTAACCGTACTTTGAGTATATTATGAACTTAGCTTACAATGTCTGTCATGTTGGAATAAGGTCCATTTTTTGAATCCCCTTTGCTTTGTGCTGTTTCAGGACAGAGTGTTTTTCAGATTACTGGTATGGAGAGAGCCATCATGAGCTCTCCAGCAGAGTAATACACCAACCATTGCGTTTGTGATTCTCCTTTTTAATCATTCTGTTCTGTTTTGTGGGCAGGTCTATTCCTTGGCTCAGCAGAATTCAAACTAGCTATTAAAACAGAGCTGTTCCCTGAGTACTGAGAGCACTTTGAAATTTAAACGAGGTGGTGAAACCTATCCTGCTCCTTCGTTATTCCTTTTTTTTTTCCTTCCTGCTGATAAAGGCAAAAGTACTGTGATAAACAGTATTTCTTTAGCATTTCAGTTATATGAATGGACAGAGACCTATGAAAGAGGTATTTACTATGGTGGAAATGTATTACATTTCTCCTCGTGTTTGACATTAGGTCATCAACAGTGACAACCTCATGTGAAAATGGCCGTGCAACTGTTGTGACAATGAGATGCAACCTCAACAAACCAGACCAAGGGGAGCTTTCTGTGCCCAGGTATTTAAGTGTTTTTATCTGAGCAGTGCCAAAAAGCCTTTTCTGCTCAGGTAATATGCAAAACTCATGAGTAACTTTATACTTCACAGCAATGAGGAGAGCTATGTCCCTCATCAGCCACGCAGGAGGTCTCACTTGTTTTTGCTAGGTGAAAGACATGTGTATCCATCACCTCCCAGCAGACCAACTGCTCTGCATTGAGGCTGTGTGGTGAGAGAGGTTAGAGCTTAGGCAGGTTGTTCCAAGCTGAAAGCCAAAAGAAAATGTAGTGATGTTTTCTTGTCTTCCCTTCTCCTTTTTTTCAGTTCCTGATTTTGATCTTTGGCCTCCTGATTAGAGCTGCCTAGCTGGGGCTTTGAGAGGTGTTCTGCTTTCATCTACAGCAGTGGTTGTGGCCAAAATGATTTTCTTTTTAACCTGTCATAGGAAGTATGAAATCTGCTGTTGCAATGCTTATGTGAGCCCTAAATCTGTCTATTTCAAGTGCCGTATGTATTTGTCTTGTCATTCCAGTTTGTGTCCTGGACTCCTTCTACCAGTTGTGTTTAAATTGCCTGACCTTTTTTTGCCTTCACTCTGATAAAAGGGACTACAAAAATCTTCTAAAAACCTGAAAAGTTGAGAGAAAAAACAGTAAAAGGAGTAATTCTGTTGCTCTTTAGCAACACTGTGATTCTTCAGAAGCTCCCCTCAACTCTGCTCACCCTCCTCTTTGGCAGTCAAGGTGCATTTTGGTCTGCCTGAATGTTACTATAAATCTGCTGATAGCACTCATCCTCCTTTCCAAATGTTAAGTCTTATTCCCAAAAGCTAACAGTGTGAGAAGTGTGGGATCCTCTTTGATCCCTGTCTTGGGACAGGTGAACCATGCTCACCTGAATGAAAGCAAAGATTCGTCTGCTTGTGATGGATGAGTGATTTCAGTTCCAATGCCTTTGGAAATGCTTACCTCAGTTTCTTAGAGACCTGAGACACTACACTACAAATTATACTGGACAACAAACCGTTGTCTGTCAGCTGCCACGTGAAAATCCTCCAGGTGTCCTTCTAGTGTTACAGGTGAAACACAGCACGAGCTGTGATAACGCACCAGTACTGAGGAGGATTAACCTACCTTGCTTTTACAAGCGTAGTTACAGGCAGAAGCGGCACACAGCTGACATAATGTACCTTATTGCAGTTCTCATTGACTTCTCCCTTTCTAGCCCCCTTTGATTAGCTCAGCAGTCAGACAGCTACTTTCAAACAGTCAGGTATGTGATACATGTCAAATAATACTGCCTGTAAATCCTTGATCCTCCAGACATGGTGTTTAGTATCACATGAAGTTATAGTATAAGATAAAAGTGGTTGAGGAGAAATGCGTATCAGTGCTTTTATCGTGTACATTGAAAGACTGTTCTGTAATCCAGACAGGACAGTTGCCAGTTACTCAAATCAGGGTAAGACAGAATGGGCTTTCAGGGCTGTGGATTTTTCAGTCATAGAATCCCAGACTGATTTGGGTTGGAAAAGACCTTAAAGCTCATCCAGTTCCAACCCCCTGCCCACAGGCAGGGACACCTTCCACTAAAGCAGGCTGATCCAAGCCTTGTCCAACCTGGCCTTGAACACTGCCAGGAATGGGGCAGCCACAGCTTCTCTGGGCACCCTGTGCCAGTGCCTTAGCACCCTCACAGGGAAGAACTTCTTCCTAAGAGCTCATCTCAATCTTCTCTCTTTCAGTTTGAAGACATTCCTCAGTCCTTCTGATCAGGATAGCAGATTTCCAGATGATATAGAAAAAAAACCCTTTAAATCCATTTTTCTGTGGGGATATACTTCACATTTACATGACCTAGATTTTTACATGGACTTCTGGCCAATGCTGCTGCTAGACTGATGTCATTGTCAGTAACAAAAGCTGCATGAATGTTGTGTCATTGCCAGTTCAACTTCCTTCTGCAGGCTGAATACAAAATAAGGTCATTAGTCTTTCTTAGACTAGAGAAGCTGTTATCTCTTCATTAACTGGTGAACATCCTTCTAGTAATTAACCATGACAGGACAAGTCCATTCCATATGGATAAAATCACCCAGACATCATTAGAACAACAACAGGAACCAGATAGCAGCATTTGTGTTGAACGGTCATGCAGTGCATGAGAACAGCAACAGAGACACATGCCGGGCTAAGCCTGTGCTGGTGGAATGTTAGAATACTTCTGCTGGTTTCCAAGGCTTGTTTTTTACCTTTTTCTTCATCGCAGGTGTGTGAGTAGCACTCGCTGCCAGGAACTGAGCTGTTATTTTAGACCTTTGACAGCTGAACATCTGTTTTCACTTGAGAAAGCATTTTATAAACTGGGAAAAATCATTTCCCCTTTTTTTTCTGTCTGCTGACTTGATAGATGTTTACTCATTTGTTGTCCTTAGTATTAATAATCTTCAGCAGCAGGATGTGGAGTGAGGATGCAAGCCCCAGAGCGTTTCGTAAGTGTTAACTAAGCTTTGCTCTCCTCTTAGCTCATGCCCTGCAGGCACCTGCGATGGATGCACTTTCTACTTCATATGGGAAAGCGCAGAAGCTTGCCCTCTCTGCACGGAGCAAGACTACCATGAGATTGAGGGAGCCTGCAAGAAAGGATTTCAGGTACAGGGCCCACGTCTCTAAGCCAGATGGGTTCCTTTGGGTATAACTTGGGCTGTTGAAGTTTGGTATGCAAACCTATCTGAAAGTGCAGGTAGAGTTAGGAAACTTCAGCCCAGGGTCTGAGCTGTCTGGGTGCAAGTCTTATTCCTGTGTTGAGACTCAGGGATATTTGTGCCAATGGCATTGTGTTTTCTACAGGAGGGCTGGCTTGTGCTGACCAGCTATGTGGGCAGGGATGTGGACTCTATATACATGCAGGCAAATTATCTGTGAAGGATGGAGTGCCCAAAGGACTTTAGTCCTCTTCTGTAGACAAAGTTCTTTCTACTGTCCCATTGATCAACAGCTCCAATGTGGGTGCAAGGGCACAACACATTCACAATTGCTGTCTAACCTGTATTGTGGCAGGTGAAGAGCGATATGGGAGAGGAAATCCTTTGGCTATGCCTGAACCTGCAGGCACAATCAAGAGGACAATTGAGTAGACAATATGACTTTACTAGAGTCTGAAAACCTGAAGTAGTTGTTGAAAAGATGTCTAACCTTTCTACTTCAAAACAGCTTGTTTTCTTCAACTCTAAATAGTTCTCTCTTTTCCTACAAGCAGTTCATGTTTTGGTGTTTTCTGTTTGAAAGGAAACCTTGTATGTATGGAATGAGCCAAAGCATTGCATTAAAGGAGTTCACTTGCCAGAAAAAAGGACGAGCACTTGTGAAACAGTGGATTTTTGGCTGAAAGTTGGAGCCGGTGTTGGTGCTTTCACAGCCGTTCTGCTCGTAGCCTTGACCTGCTATTTTTGGAAGAAGAACCAGAAGTACGTACTTCAAACTGTGTTCCATATTAAAGTAAATTAAAAGCTTGATGTAGTGAACATCAAGAAATGAAGACATTTCATGGGTTTGACTGTATAACAATGTTGATGAGAAATGCCATCATTTGGTGTGTTTATCCACCAAGTTGAGATTTCTTCTGCCAACAGTGGCTACCAGAAGCACTAGTCAGGAAAATATTAGGAAATCTGCAGCAATTTGTTAGGGCATTTCTGTCTTTTTAACCCATGAGAGTTTAAAGTTGCTTATAGCTCCTGAAGCAACACAGCTTTCTCAAAATCTGAAGACAAAAAGGGTATCTCTTCAGTCTAATTTGTTCCTTTTCAGATGGGTTAAAATAAGGTTCTTGACTGTATATTGCTTAGGTCTGTTTTGGCAGGATGTGTCTGGTACTTTACACATCTCTCCTCTCCCCCATAGCCTTCTCGGGAAGGAGTGTGATGTAGATTCTGAAGTCAGACCTGCTACTGCCTCGAAAAGCAGTCAGATTGCACTTCTTCATGCAGAAAAACGTCTAGACCTACTTGTGGTCTCTTGGGAAAACATGGCTCTTTTGTAAGGGTACAGGACTAATGTGGAGAGCAGGAGCTTGATGTATTGTTAATACTATTTTGGTTACATGTTTGTTATGATTGAAAGGTATCTATTTCCAATAAATATGTCTGAAGTAACTACGTGGAAGGACTGCAGATAATCTAAGTTATGAAATCATTGAATATGGGACATTTGTAAAAGAATCTGTGCCTGTCTGGCTTTATATCTTCAGGCTGGAGTATAAATATTCCAAATTAGTGATGACAGCGAACTCAAAAGAGTGTGAGCTGCCAGCTGCTGACAGCTGTGCTATAATGGAAGGAGAAGATAATGAAGAAGAAATAGTGTATTCAAATAAGCAGTCACTGCTGGGGAAGCTCAAGTCCCTGGCAACAAAGGTGAGTAGTAATTACTACCATTAATATTAAAAAAAATTTTTACCTTTATTTATGACTGGATGTAATGAGGCTATGATGCTAATTTGCACACTGCTTTGTGCAGACTCCTACACCCAGTCCATACTCGATCTGTTGAAATCCACGTATATTGCAAGGTATTGAGTAAATGCTCCCTCTTCTGCAGAGAGATTTCCATAGCATTTCTTTCTATGGGTGATGCCTAAAAAGAGCAGTTAATGGTGGGGTGAACCTCTCTGCCTGGATTTGTACCAGCCACCTCCATTCCTGAGACAAACACAGCTATTACAGATACAGAAAATTAACACTGGGAGCTTTGCCACCAGCCAGCTGCTTGCAGCTCACCCGGGCTGGCTCCATGGCTGACTTGGGAACCATAATCCAGAATACTATCGGATTCTACTGTTCGGAATACTATAGGATGATGAGGAGGCATCGGCCACAGCCTATTACCCAGTACAGCAGCTTCCCATTGCTGTTCTGAAAACTTTCCATTTCATTGGGAAGCAACAGCAAAAAGCATTTTGTTCTGCAGCACATGAGATGTGCGTTGTTGCATGTCTGAATTCATAGCACAAAGGTCTTTTGTGTCCTTTGAGAACATTTTGGAGAGGAACAACAGAGGACCATCGTGGTACATACCTCAAGCACTTTGGCATTTATTCCAAATGCCTTGCAGTTTGGGAAAGGTAGTGTTTTCTTTAAGATAGTGCAGCTGGGGGATCTATTAGGATTAGGATAAAGTTGGATAACTTTTTCCCTTTCAGTTTTGCTGAAATGAGTTGTTTTGTAAAGGAAGGTTTCTTAAAAGATCATGATAAAGATTTATTTTAAGAAGTCACTCTCTTGTTTCTTTTCCAAATAATATTTCAGAATGTTCAATTTTGAGATTTTTTTCTTGTATTCTTTTTTTTTTCCTTTCTGTGATTGAGTGCAATGAAATTAAGACCTATGTGCCTCCCTTTTTTTTTCTTTTCCCCCTATTTTTTCTCTTCTCTTTGGAGAAGTTACCATTACACAGCTAATATGCGGAGCCTTCCCTTGACCCCAGCCTGACTATTTGTCTTGCAAAAATCAATACTGTTCCTTTTGAAAAGGGGAAGAAATTGAATATTCATTCCTAATTCAATATTGAGAATATCGAAAATGTAAATAAAATCAAATCACATCAGGTTTTGTGGTGGTGTTGCAAAAGTGGAGGTTGATTCCATTTGGAATCCTACAGGGACTGACTTTGAAACACTGATGATGTGTTTTTGACTGTGAAATGGCTTGGCTGGCTGTGCCTGAGTGTAATGACCAGCGCTGCTGGAGAAGGTCATGTTTTGCTCTACGCCTGGTAAGTGTAAATTTGCTGACTCCATGTGCATCACCAATCATGGGATCCTTCCTGGTTATAAGTATAGAGATGAAAGCATGGGAGAATGTTGGAGTGAGTCCAGTGGAGAATACAAAGATGCTGTGAGGGCTGGATCAGCTCTGCTCTGGAGCCAGGCTGAGAGAGCGGGGCTTGTTCAGCCTGGAGAAGAGAAAGCTCCTTCAGGGGAGGCCTTAGAGCAGCTCCAGTGCATAAAGGGGCTACAAGAAAGCTGGAGAGGGGCTTTGGACAAGGGCCTGTAGGGACAGGACAAAGGGAATGGCTTTAACCTGCCAGAGGGGAGACTGAGATGAGCTCTGAAGCAGTTCTTCCCTGAGAGGGTGCTGAGGCGCTGACACAGGGTGTCCAGAGAAGCTGTGGCTGCCCCATCCCTGGCAGTGTTCAAAGCCAGGTTGTACGGGGCTTGGAGCAACCTGCTGTAGTGGAAGGTGTCCCTGCCTGTGGCAGGGGTTGGACCTGGAGGAGCTTTAAGGTCCTTTCCAATGCAAAGCAGTGATTTTCTACGTGGGTTTTGATTTTTTGTTCGCTTGCCTGTTTTGGGCTGTCTGTATTGTTTTATTGTTTTGTTTTGATTTCCTTCTTTAAGCTTTAGTACTTTAGCTTTCAGACCACTTGAATGCCTATTTGGACTCAGAAAAAGCGTTTTAACATTCCTATATCCATTGTAGCAAGCTCCCTGAGTATTCTCCCTTCTTTAAAGGAACCTATCAGATGCTTCTAAGCTGGCTCCTTTTTTTCCTGCTAGACAGTCGTATCTGGCAAACTCAGCTTCCAGTACCTCGTTAGCTTACTGAGCTCTGTGTCCTGTATCCCTCCAGATACTCTAATGTAATATATATTTCTCCAAAGCAAATGCTATAAGCATTACTTTTCATTTATGCAAAAGATGAGGAAATTAATCTCTTGCTGCGTATGCATGTCAAATGAAAAAAAACGTACAGAGGAAAACAAGGGAGAAAAAGAAGGGAAGCATAAACTGAGAGATAAATTAAAGTTTGAAGCATTCTAGCTATATGTTCAAGCTTCAGGCCATGGCATTTCTATGAAGCAAAACATTTCATGAACCTATTAGTGAGTTTGGGCCCCCCAGGAATTTAGGGCTTGGGCTGTAATATGGAAAGAAATTGCTTTTATTTTTAATGAGAATGTAGAAGTTAAAGAATTATGAAACTGCTTCAGATTGGAGGTTGTTCTGGTTCCATCTGTTGTCTGCAGCATAACAGTACCAGGTCCTTCAGAACAAAAAAATACCTACTTTTCTGTAGGATAGCATGGGACATTTTTCTTGCCTGCTCTTTCTCATATATGTGCTAGGCTATCCTGATCTGAGCGAGACGGCTTTAAAAAAGAGATCATGAGGTTAGTTTAACATAGTTTCCAAACTGTTTGTGTACATCAACAGGTATAAAAGGTAGTTACACAAAACAAGAACCAGCATTTTCTAGTGAGTAGTTTTATTAGGGCTCTTTTATTTATTGCTTCTACATAGACCATTGCATTATTCACACACAGTAACCTGTATGCCCACACTTCTCACCCTGATGCCAGCTGGCCAGATGACCTAGGCTGTCACCGCGCAGATAAAACAGGAAAGAAAACTCAGCCCTCCAGCCCTGATTTTTAGGAAGACAGAGGATTTGTAGAGTCTTTTTGTCCCGTGGATTTCCGAGAGAAGTTGGAGTGGGAATCCAGAAGTGAGGCAGTGGTGTTCTCATTCATCAGCTTTCCCCCAAATATTATATTTATTGTAGGAAACACCTTAACAGTAATGATAACCATAGATATGATTACCTTGCAGTTGCCCAGATCTGACAACCTGTCCTATACTAAGAGTATGAAACTCAAACTTGCCGTGTACTCTCTAAAGTACTATGAACAATATATATGGCATGTTTTAATTGTCTTTGCAAACTCTTACAGAATTAGTAGTGTTATTAAATAATAAAGAATCAAACTGTGCACTTAATGACAAGGGTAGAAATAAACCTAAGTGTTTGGCAAAGGCTGCTCTGGAGATGTTAAGAGAAGGAATGACTACAGTAACTGTTGGATGTGAATTTGAGGAATCCCACTTGATGAGAAATGTCTTTTCCATTGTAGGAGAAGGAAGATCATTTTGAATCCGTTCAGCTGAAATCTTCAAGGTCCCAGAATATATGAAGAATTAATGCTGCCTTCAAAGAAACAAACCTAATTTCTATTTTTACAGGACCATATTTTAAACATGTTCTGGCACACATTGTAGTGGTGATCTTGATGAGAAATGCTTGGCCATTTAGGTGGAAAGAAGACAGGAAGCAAACCAGAAAATTGGATTGCCTTACCATGTGATTGAGTACCTTGCCAAAAAAGAAAGCAGACGCTTGGATTCCATACTGGGAATGAAATTCAACTCAGGAAGAGATATGCATACTGCAAATAACATGAATTTTTTGCATTCACCTGGGCATTGCTCAGACATGCCATATGATTTGTAGATACCTTTCATTTCCTGTCACTCCTTCCACACATATTCATGAGTTTTTCAGAGAGGCCTGAAACCTCCTGCAGAGGTCATGTATGCTTTAGTAGCATAACTGTGAGTCTCTCTTAAAATCAGAATTGTGAATGGTACTCAGAATGAGCCTCAGGCGAGTTTTGAACTTTGGAAAGTACTTTTGATTTTAGTGCTTTGGAGAGCTGAATGGTATGTATTGGCCTCAAATGCAAGAGGCATGGTATTGCACCTGCAGGTTGAACCCGTTCTGATGCCTAAGTCATGGCCATCAGGGTTAGGGTAAAATCTGACGCTGTTAGATTTAAATGTGCTAACTGTTATGGTATGAATTGTAGTTCTGGTCCCATAAGTTTATAGGCAGAAGCAGGCTCAAACTCTACAAAGAGAAGGAAAGCGATACCTACAGTGCAAGTTGCACTTGCTTCTCTCTGTGAAAGCTTGTCCTTTCAAGAGAGGTCATTGGTGGTTTCAGTACTCTCCTTTGGGCTGCCAATATATCACCTTTCCCTGTGTTGCAAACCAATGAAGCCTGAACTCTGGAGTTAAGGCAGGAATCTCTAATTCTGGAAATCAGGGATCAGCTTTGTCAGCTAGAAGGCTTACTAGAACCTCTCAGCCACCTTTATTCCTGGACCAATGAGGATGGATGCCCAGAAGAGCTGAGCATGGGTTAGATAATTACACAGCTCAGCATCTAAATGCTTTCTGCTGTTGATGCAAGTACCTACTTTGGAAAAAGGGCACAAAACGGTGCCTAGAAAAATGGAAGCTAGGTGGATGTTTTCATAAAATCAGCCACATTGTAAGCATGACATCTTCATAATATCCACTGTAATAATTTCCTGAAATTCCCATTGAGGTTGAACTCAAAGGAATCTGAAACTTAGGCAAAAAATACTTGAGTAAAATTATGCAAGACTTGTATACAACCAGGAGAAAATGAGGAACGGGTCTTGTATTGACCTCTGGTCAGACTTGTATTTCCATTATAGCAAAATTATGTGAATTATGGAATGCGTCAAAACCAGAAAAGACACATAGGCAGAAGTGGTCTTTTTACTCTAAGGAATATAGATATTTGATTTTATATGACTGAGCTAGTTCTATCAATAAAAGAGGGCCCACTTTTAAATAAAATTGAAATTAAACTGATTTTTCTGCACTCTAAATATCTTATAATACTATAGATGTGGACAAAAAATTTATGAAGTTTAGATTTTTTTCTTTTTCCTTAGGGAAAATTCAGCTCAATTATTTTGTATCTCCACTCAAAGAACACAGGTTTTACTCTTTTGATGGGAGATACTTCAGGCGTCTTAGCTGAAGTGGTGTACATTTTTTGTTGTTCTTGAACAGGCACTTCAGTTTCCCAAGAAATATTTTTATGGGGTATTGTTGAATGTATATTAAATACACATTCCTTTTTGTATATTTTGTACCATTGCACACTTATTATTGTACATTGTATTTGTTGTCCTGATGTCATGGTTGTCAAAGATGATATGCTCACGGAGTTAGTGGTTATGGCTTTGGGATGTCACATCTTGGATCTTTTATGAAGAGGGTTTTTATGTTGTTGATTTTTATTCAACTAGTGTGCTGTAGCGTCAAAGATATATATCTGATGGGCATTCATAAAATAAAGTGAGAATATATTTGAAGCTGTGGACTTGAGATGTTTGGTGGAGCTGCAGCATTTCCTTACATATTGCAGCTTTTCACTGCCATCAAATTACATTTTTTTTTCCTTCTCTCTCTGTATGTGTTCCAAGCCATGATTACAGTTAATTCTCCAGAACATCGTTTTTTCTTTCATCACGGGGCCCATATCTCTGTAATGTCAAAATGCCTTAATTTTTATGAACTCTATTTAATTTGACTTAATACCACAGAGGGTTTTTTGGTTCCCTTCTCTTTCCCTTTTATTTTCCAAATAAAGTAGAGAGTGGAAGTTTTTTGTTAGCTCTGACACTTTGCCCCATGATCTTTCTCAGCTCTGCTTCCAAATGGTTTGTCCTGTTACTGTTGACAATTTTTCCATGTGATCTAATAGCTTCTGTGGTTCTGTGCTAACATTGCGGATACAAACCAATACTGTAGACATTATTTATCTCAAAATAAGAAAATTGCATTTTCCAGCAATTAAGCAAGTTTAAACTGGCATATTTTATCTGACATCTGCTATTTTCTTTCCATTAAAGATACAGTAGAGAGGAAGTTTCCATTTTCCCATAAGAGGCAAATTTTGGAAGCCTTTAACACATCATTAGGAAATCAGCTGTCTGTGACCTCTAGTACTCTGCCAAAATATACTTACACCAACCTCCCCCTTTTCTCCCACACGGAATCACATCAGAAACTGTTATTTGATGCCATAAAACAATGTGAATCAGTCTGTTATGTGTTCACTTGATTAAAAGGAATGCATTTTATTGCTGCATTTGCATGCTTTTCTTTGAAATCTGGAGTCAAGCAACTGAATCTCTTGGAGGATTAAGCACATTTTAGTAGTGTGTCTGTATAAATTATTGGCAAATTAGCAGAATATTATTGTCTCATCTTTGACAGTGCTTTCTGGAGGGAATGTGCAAAGAATGTATTCTATCCTGGTGCTGATTGTGTTGGTTGATGTTCTTAGTACTTACCATGATTGATTAAGAGTCTAGGTTTTGAGGAAAATTAAGTGTCTTAGAGCCACAGTGGGAAGTTACTGAGTAGCTTCAAGGATTCGCCATCTTTGTTCAAAGAAAGGATTTGACTATTTGCTCTTGAAAATGGGGGTTCTTATCAGTAAAGGGGAGAGTTTGCAGGTTTTTGTTTATCTGTCCTGCCAGAGCCAGTAGTACCCGTAAAATCAAGATACCTAATTATAATTACACAAGATAGCAGCAGATGTTGCCATTTAGGAGCCAGTGGTTGTTGATTTGTCTCCAGCAGAGACTGGCCATCACAAATGCTTCAGTGTAAGAGTAAAAGCAGGTACAATGGGTGCTGGCATGCCAATGGGGATGACATTTCTTCCTGAACAAGGAATGCTGCTGGTCGGACCACATCATGAAGCATGGAGGCCTTAAATAGCTGTTATAGGTAATGTAACAGGAAATGACAACCTCAAGAAAAATCTTGGGAGGTTCTGCTTATCTTTGGTGGTGTTCTCTGTTAGTCTTTCTCCTTGTATAAATTTTTTAACCAAATCCCCTTGGTTTTATTTCTTGCTGCTTTTGAATGGTTATGAACTGCTTTTATTTGTATGTGGGGAGATAGGAACAGAAATAAATGAGGTCAGGCTCATCCTAAAACACTTGCGTGTGTCACGAAGTATGTTGACATTCCCAGTCACCTTGTTGGATGCACTGACACTGAATACATGCAGCAGGAATGAGGGAGACCTCAGAATTGAGTTGATCATAAGCTGCCACTGTGTTTTGAGTCTTTCTCTGGGTGTATAGAGTTGGACCTCTACGAGTACTCTATGGAAGAGTACTCTAAGGTCCCTCATACTGCAAGGCTGGTGCTCTAAAAGCACCTAAAAGCTAAAGTGAGGTTGTGTGAATGTGCTTTTGCCTGAATAAAACGCAGGCAAGTGTCACCTCTGACAGCTTTGGTGTTATACACAGCCCATTCCCATCCCTGCCTTCTTCCATACTTTACTATATACAAGGATTCACTCTCTTTATGGGTAATATGCTCTGTTTTCCAGCTAGTGGTGGGCAGTGAAGTTATCTGGCTTGCCACTGCTGATTCTAAAGGAGAAGTCGGTGTGTGTAGGCAAATAGCACTGCTGGGGAGAGAGAAACCCCTTCCCGACCGTGCCATTTCCTTAAAGGTGGAAGAGAGAAGAGTAGTGCTCCAGCTCTCCTCCAAGCCGTTGCTTCCTACCCATCCCCTTCCTATTGCAAAACCAGCCCAGTCTGGCCTTGGCCTCTCCTTCTTGCAGTGACAAATCTCAGCTTTGTCTCTGTTGCTGAGGATGTTTGAGGTAGCTCTGGATAAGTAGCTTCCGCCTTCATCTTGCGGACCGCAAGCATTAATGAGTAAGCAGTGACATCATGGACATCAAACTGTGTTTGGTGATGAGTTAAGGGTTTGGTTTTGGTCTCCCTTAGCCTAAGTGTGCAAACTGGGTGAAGGATTGTAGTGGAAACCTCTTTCACCAGAGCTGATCTTACCTGAGCCAGGGTATTTTGAACATTTTATGCTGATTTTGGTGATTTGTTTTGTTCAGGTAGAACATGATGGGTTTTTTAACAGGTTTTGATAATTTTTCAATTTGAAAAGAAAATTCCTTTTTAAATTTTTTGGCCTCTGACTGGAGCCAGTTTTGTTCAATTCATTCAGGAAAATCAATGACTTAAAAACAAAATAAAATGTTTTCTTTTACCGCAGTAGATTTTGGTTAGCATTTCAAATTTCACTCTAGACTTAAAAAAGAAACATGTCTCCTACAAAAAGAAAAGAAGCAAATCAAGAACAAAGATCAAAAAACCCCAAAGCTTGTTTACTGCAGATTGACCTGCAGTGATTTCTTTGCATCTTATTTTTCTGCTCAGCCAATAAATAAAAAGTGTTCAGCTCTTCACAAACCTTTCTTCACTCTTGATTCGTATCAGAGAGCTGAGGTACTCTGCATGGCTTCTGAACGAAAAACTCAACTGAGGCACTGCAGAAGCTGGATTACACCTTGCTCTCATCCCAGCATTTCCCCTGGCTCACTGCATGCAGGGCGCAAAGCAGTGTGATGAGACTGCTTCGTCCTTACAGACAAGGTACTTGGGGCTCCCCTCCACCATCCAAGGAGCTGTGACAGGACCCATTATGCTTTGAGGTGAATTACTCAAGTCTTTATATATGATGACAGCAATAAAGAGACCAAAAGTGGTTTCTGCTTTAAAGCCAAATTTTGCACAAATGGGAACGAAACCTTGAAATGAACGAAACCTTAGAGAAACTAAAATGATGATGTAAGACAACAGCAAAATATACACACCGATCTGGTGTGCAAAGCCTCTGACAGACCTTGACGTTTTTGGTTTTTGTTTTGCTGTGCTTTGAAACTGTATTACTTGGATCATCTTGCAATACCAGATAATGTGCATCCCCAGACATCCAATGGAAAGAAGTGAAAAACTTTCAAGACAAAACCAAGTGCAAGAATGTCGGGAACATTCGGTTGGGCTGGAACTCCAGAACTCCACGTGGGCTTTGGTGTTGTGAGGAGTTTTGTTTTGTATAAAAAACCCACATGTAAATGGCCTCCAAAGCACCAAGTATTCATAACACCTGCTCAGACAGACATCCGGTCATTTTCTCAATAGTGCTATCGAATTGAATGAAAATTCCAGGACAGTAACATCCTCACCTGCTATAAATTAGCTTCAGTGGTGCCAATTTAGATTCTAAGGCAGGAATTCATCTGACACAGTGCCTTTATTTTCAGTGCAAACTTTGTGATCTGAGCAAGCTGTGCTGGCCTTTATTTGGAGAGATTCATCTCAGCCTAAAGTAGCAGTTTGATATCAGCCACTTCCCTCCACTGAGTACAAAGGGAGAAGGAGTACATATGAGAAGGAGAATCTCATATGTAGCTATTTCTCCTGTAGACCATGACTGTTAGGTGAGGTGGATTTGACCCTGGTTGTTGTTTTCCATCAAAATTGAGAAGAAATTCTCATAACCTTAGGCATTTTTAAGAGCTCCATAAAGACCTTGTGAATTATGTAGGGACATCAGCATTATGGTCAGCTATTCTGACCTTTTGCCGTACAGTGAACAGCCTCTTAATCCACAAAAGAGCACACCAAATTCAAATGACTATAGCTGCCCAGTCTGAGATTTAAGGGGTCTTAATTCAGACAGCAAGACTCACAACCTGTCAAAACTTGACCCTTTTGCCCTGCGCCAAGGTGGGAGCAAGCCTGAAACAAGAGGCACTTTCCTTGTGGAGAGAAAGCAGCAGAGCCCTGCATGTGATATGGGCTGAATAATGTCTATTTTGGGGAGTCACAGGGATTTCTGTACTAGACAGCTCCATGATGCAGAAGCTCAAATGGCTGCCTGTTTATCCAGTCACAGAAGTGTTGACATCAAGAGATCTTTGCTGGTGGACCTATGGGTGTCCAGAAAAATTAGACATCTACATGTGAGCAAGGATTTTAAGAACCCACATCTTTAAGTTTTGCATCCAAAGTCACAGCTACTTCCTTTGCCAGTTCAGCTCTAAGGACTTGCACCTTTCCAGAAACATGTAGAAACATCTGCAAGTGCAGGAGAACTGGGCTCCAGAGAATTTGTACATCCAACAGTATGTATGGATGCATCTGTAGTGTCTGCCTTTCAAGCCCCAGTGGTGTTGCCTTTGAAGGCAATGAGAATTTTGCTATTGACCTCAGCTGAAATGAGATCAACGGGAACAGCCCCTAGGTAAATATGCCCAGACACATTAATCAAAGGTGTGTTTGTTTCCTTAATGACTTTCTGGACCCAGCAGAAGGGATGATTTCAGATTGTTTCAGTAGAGTGAGGGCAGCTGTAAGAATGCAGTTATAAAAGCCAGACTTTAAAGGTATTTTGCAGTTGTCTAAGTAGCTGGTATGTGTGTCTTGAATTGTTTGGTTTGAATGCAAAGGTCACCACAGAGATGTGTGCGAATGCCTCCTGGATTTCTTTTCCTTTTGACCTCCTTTGGTCTCTGTTTCTGCAGTGCTCCAATTACCTTTCACAGCACTGTTGATGCAGACAAAGTAAACCAGCTTTGTTTTGGCTAGAGGTATAAAACAGTCTCAGGTAATTTTCTAACAGATTTTTTTTTTCCATCACTTTGCTAACCTAATCTAAAACCCCTTTGGTTTTTATAAGATACCAATCTATTGTGTGCATGACAGTATTAAGTCATGACAAATGAGTGAAACGGCGATCAAAAACGTTTTGGCAGCATCTCACTGAGACGCAAGTAGACATTTTCACTTCTGAAAATTACCCCACATTTTAATAACAAAATGCGCACTTAAGGTGCTTTAATAGTGTGCATTCTTCTTAAGGGGAGGGAATTTATACTTGACCCTGACAAAGCATTCATTGTAAGAACATATGTGATATGGATTTAGTAACCCATACGCAGACATGTGTGCACCCATGCTAGTACTGCATATGTTTTATCCCTTTTTCCTGTCCTGGTGTCTCCAGGAAGGCAATAACCTTCATGGAGGAAGAAACAAAAATGAAACCATGCTGAAAAACTTTTACCTTTTTATTATTGGTGCCTTTACATTAATACTGCTGTTTTGTGCTGAGAAAACCAATCTGTTACACGTAAGGTAACTGTAATATACAACATAAAAATGCAGTCTAAGTTAATTACAACGAGCTACAAAAAAATTTCGTAGGAAAGAAGTCACCTAACATTGCAACTGTGCTTGCAACAAATTACTCCCTTACTGCAGGACTATGCGCATTGTGAACCATGGTTATTTACATGTCCCTTACAACCGTTAACAACAGAAAGGCTAAAATCAGTCTAAAAAGTTCCAGAACATCACTATATACTGTACAATCCTCAAAAATAATTTATTACACTGTTCTAAAAAAAGGTACTAATTTTGTTTTGATTTCTTCTGTTTTCTGGTGTTTTCCAAAGTGCACAACATGTGCAAAATTTTGCCTAACAGTCTAAAACCTCAAGAACTGAACCACAAGTCACAATCACAGAGATGAAGTGGTGGAGTCCAAAACTTCCCTTCCATTGCAGACAGTTGGCACATACATACTAGCAGATGCTGAAAGAGAAAGAGAGGGGAAAATCAACTATCTTCAGGACAGCATTAAATTACAAGACATAGGGTGAGAATTTATGTTGCTCTGGAGCATCTCACCCAATTTAACCAAGACGACAGTGTCAGCAGCGGAGCTGATGGAGCTACAAGGCAGTTCAGCATCCTCTGGAGGAACTTGATTTCTCTTTGCTGACCATTGAGAGCCCTTTGGGTGACTAAGCTTCTCCAAGAAGTGTCTGAATAGAATATATGAATTTTTGTTTGATGATATTGCACCACTGGGTCTCACTTTGTAGCACTTTGCATGGTAGTGTGAAATAATACAGCTAGAGCGGTGCTGAGGTATCCCTGTAGAATAAAATGAACTTCTGGATTTTTTGTGTTTTATTAGCAACAAATGATAAGGTCTGATCCTTTGAGCTTTCCTATAGCTGCAGTGGACATTCTTGAAATAAAATATATGCATTTTTAACTCCAAGAGAGGATCCACCTCTGCATATTAGTACTGTGTGTGAATCTAATTTGTAATTTAAAATACAAGAATTATAAGTACATGTTAGATGAAGTGAAGAGATTTTTGAATAACTGGATTTGAAAGGAAGATTATTTCTCACCTAATCCCAGAATATTTTCTGGCCACAACACTCTCCATTTCTAGGATCTCTGGATAGAGATTCAATACACATCCAGAGGTGAGGCCCAGATTCTGATATCCTTGTCTACATTACCTAATATTTTCTACCACAGGTTTTCATGGCTTCAGGGATACAGCAATTGAATCTGAGTATCAGAATCTATTCCTAAATGTATTTGTATTTTGACTGAAGGATATATTACCACACTGCTAGAGCCTGGTGGACTTTAATTTAAAAGCGAGCTGGTTTGTCCATCTTTGTTAAAATTATCCACTAGGCATCAAGAATGTGTTTTCGGATACTCTGTGACATCTCTGCTCATGGCACCATAAAGCTGTTTTTTGAAAGATACATTAGGTTAATGATAACAGTGACCCAGAGAAACATGATGCCTTCATCAAAGAAAACACCCAGCAAGCACTGACTTGGTAAACTCAATCATCCAGTGTAAAAAGCAATTTATGCAGCTGACAAGGGCATGTTCAATCTTCCAAAAGTGGCTACACTCTCAGTTGCAGACTGGTTCCTTAAAGATGCTCAGCACCATTTTGAGAACAAGGCATTTTTTCTTCAGATCAGCAACTATTTCTAATTCTTTCACTGACTGAATAAATATTTTATGGAAAACAGAACTGCTTTAACAAAAGGAATATAGAGGCACCTATTGGACTAACCTACTACTCATAGGGCAGGACATATTCCTGGTAATGGAAGAGCTAAGAATGAGCCCCTGCTCTGTATCAGGTTGACACAGATTGATCTCTCACAACCTGGATGTGTATTGTGAGTCACATACCTGAAAGCAGTCCCTGTAGGTAAAAGGTCACAGGGCATCTATGACTTTGTGAAAATGAACTATCAGGTTTTGTATTCAGTTTTTAATTTGCTGTAATATGGAAAAACATTGACGTGTGCCATATTATATAATTTTTATTATTGTCCATAGTTTGATTTCTACTTATTGTTGACAAAATAAAATCAGTGCTGCTTAGGAAACCTGATTCAAATTCCTGTTCTGCTGCAGTGTGACCACAGGAAAAAGCATTTTGTTTCTGTGAAGATCAGTCACCTACCCAGAATTTTTTTAGCTTCAGGATTTCTTTGAAGTTCAACACATTGAAAAGCATCAATAGCTCAAATACTGCCATAAACTGGGTCAGGAGAGTGTTCAGGTTGGACAGAGAAGTATGGTGATAGGGGAGGAATGAGTGGCCTTGGCTTTTGAGTTCTCAGCCTTCCTTCACAGAGCGTACCTCTCTTGTAGTGCAGAGAGGCAGTTAACTCTGCTGTGTGGAGTAAAATGTTCACACTGAGTATCCAGCTCTCTCTGAGACAGTATAAATTGATTGTGTTTTCCTTACAAACCTCAGCAGTGTTAATTGCTGGCCCCACAGGGTTCTGAGTTTCATATCATGTCTTATAGCAGCAGCCAAGGAGTTTCCTGAAATATTGCCGTATCTGCTAGAGACACTTCACGTTCATTTTGCCTTGTGTTGAGGCCAATGACAAATGTGTGACATGACCAGAAGTCTTGGTTTGGCTGGAATTCATTCTTCTGATCTCTTCTTTCCTAGCTATCCCTCATTTTCCTTTGATAATCGAAGGCGAAGAACCAGAGGTAAAATGCAGGAGCCCAGCACTGCCGTGGGTACCTTGCATCATGCCTACATAATCAGGAACAGGCAGATTCAAATTCACTGTCTGTGTGCCACTTCTCTACTTATGCTCACAGTCCAACAACTGTGAGTTAATCATGTATAAAAGCCATATATCAGGGCTAGTTTGGAACTAGAGCTGGGAAAACACATTTTGAGAGAGAAAGCTTACTATTCTTGCTAAAACAGAAGATTCTGTTCTTTTTCTGAGCCCTGGAGGAGCTCAAATCTGTGTGCAGCTCTCCATGTGGATTTAACTTGGATGAATGACATCTTTTCGGGGTAAAACCCAGCCTGAATCATGTATGTGCTTAAATCAGTACTGAGCTCTCTGGGAAGTCTTGTGAGTGCTGACCTCCTACCTTATGGAAATACCTCTGCCAAGCCCATAAAACAGGCCACAGGAAAACTGAGGAACATCCCAATGGGCAAAACTCTGCAAGGGAAGTAGAGCTCATGCAGCATTCTGCCAAATATGAATTTTCAAATTCAAATGACTATGTATGGATGTACACATTTTAAAACATGTCATATACCCAGGTACACGTATATTCTGCCTCTCTTCAGCTTAAATCTGTATTCCTTTGTAGTCTAGACTTCAGCTGTCAAAATGATCAAAGCTTGGTGCCTCTAAACCACTTCCTCACTTAGCAGTCAAGTATTCACCTCACTATGTGCTCCTGCAGAACACATAGCAAAGAAGAGGAGCTGTATTCAGATGACTACATGAGGTGCTCAGTTTAACTTTCATGACCACTGTCACACTGCAGCTTGTATGGCTGACCACTGACACAGGCTCCCCTAACCACTGCTCAGTTTAAGGATGTAGTTGCGATACGCACTTAAATCTAACACTTAACCCTGCCCAAGAGCATCATGAGTGTCACTTACCTTTTCTCATAGTGTTTGACCAGTTTTCACTGTTCAAGGAACTGTGTTAAAAACTGCCTGTGAGTCACTTGCTGTTCATGAACCCACTGTGCTTGTGGCATTAATGACTGATGGCGTGAAGAGGTAATGACAACCCTGAGATGCAATGGAGGTGGGAATCCGTGGAGATAAGAAACACACTGCCCATTTAAGCAAATTGGGTACTCCTGTCTTCTATAATAATGAACAAGAATTAGCTTTTTGGATGTTGCTGTTAACCAGAATGCCTTGAAGCATTTCGATCAGTTTCTGAATGATGAAAACACTATCAAGACCAAAATAAAAACAAGCTGACAGCCCCAGGACTGATGAAAGGAATATTTAAGGTATGGATTAGAATCAATATGGATGACAACCATTTTTTGGAGGTTTATAAAGGACCAAGCAGCTAAAAAAATAGAAAGAAAAAGAAAATATATTTAAAATAATTTGCGATAGAATGGAGTAAGGAAAAGTTTTCCTTCTTAAAAATATTTGCACTCTGATAGACAGTGAATTCTCAGTGCTATTTTCCCAAATAATCACCCCAGATAGCAACTATAGGGCTTTTTCCACTGTAAGAGGTGGACCTATTAGTCCTACTTCCAGGTCCGTGTCTTGCCATGGTCCAGAAAGACCAAGAAAGATGAGCAGCCCTTATGCAGCTAGATGCAAGCAGTAAAAGACTGCAGCCACCTTTCTAAACAATGAAGTAGCAAAAGATTATAATCCCAGATTTTTATGCTTTCCTTAATGTGTTAAAGCTATTCATAAACCTGAAAAAGCAGGCTTTTAATGTCAAAATGTGCACGGAGGTTGTCTTTCAGTCAAATGCATAGGTGTACACACACATGCATTATCCAGCCATTATAATAAAAAACCCCTAATTCCAAAATGTAATTCTGTATAAAAGTATCTATGAATAAAAATTATTTCTGACTGAGATTATTCCATATTATGAGAGAACAAAAAAACCTTGAAAAGACTACTTGTACAAAATTCATTTGGGATGAAAATGGGATCTCATGGGATTTACTGTTTTGTCAACCAAACTTCTAAAGGCTATTGGGAATCCATCAGTCTTTTGGGGGTGCTCTGCTCTCTGGGCACTTAGTGCCATCGGATCTCTCTTGGTTTAAGTTTCCCAGAATATGAAGGAGATTTCAGTTTATGGTGGCGGGTCTGGATGCTGTCCTGAGTGGTGAAATGGAGGACATGTAGACACACATGGCTGCTCTGTTAAGAGACCCTGGACATTCATATGCGATATGGTTTGGAGTGGGAGAGCCAGAAGTAGCTGGGATCCCTTTACCTCCTAATCCCTGACAAAGTGATACACAGCAGGGTCCCAAGTGTCTTCCATGTTCTGTCTGAAATCTGAAGTGCCAAAGGTTTCCAGCCAATTTTAACATGTAGGTTTTGATACTCAAAAACCTGAGGTCAGGTAAGAGTGAACTTGCTGGGAAACCTTGCTCTGCATCCCCCCTTTCCTCTCTTTCTTAGTCCTTGCCTTGTTGTAGTGTGCTTTTTCAATTAGTTTTCCAGGTCAAACATACTGTCCATAGAACTCTGTGAACAAGGTGCTGTGTGTTCCCATCCTTGCCTAGTTAAGCTTGACAAGGAAAAAGGACAACAAACACACAGGTAACCTATTTTTTTTTTTAATCCAAAAAAGTCTCTGAGCAACTCACCCAGAAAAGGAGTAACAGCCTCAGAACAGAATCACAGATGTGAATCTGCTCGGGATGAAGAGATTGAAGGTGAAGGAAAGGAGAGAGCAGAGTAGATGGGCTATTCTTATGACAGAGCACTGATTACTTCTCATGGCTGTGGCACTTACTAAAGGTATTGCTCACATTCTGCATACAGATATAGTTTATGACATTCCTTGTATGAGTTTGCTGCAGGCTTGGAGCCTTTCTTTATAATGCAGGCTATAAGAGCCATTGAAAGCATGCTGTGTTGTGACCCAGGTCCTGTCAGCATGTCATTTTGACAGGAATACTCCAGGGCAATCTGTTCCTGTCTCTGCTGCGAGTGACAGCGAGTTACAGGCAGCCTGCTTTGTGCAGGCTGGAGTCAGAGCCCACCAAAAGTTTCCTGTGGATTTCAGTGAGCTTCAGGGCAGGCTCTGAGCTGATTCGCGTAGGGCAGAGATGGGTTTTTCTCTCCAGACACAAACGGAGTGATGCATTCACAGGGTGCATAGTTCAGCCTATAAAGGTCTTTCTGTGATGGGTAATAAACCCACCTTGTCTTTATCCAAACCCACATCCTTATAGAAAGGTTACTTACACTGGGAGTAAGTGGTCCCGGTCCCACTGACACTGAACCTGTTGAGATGGAGTCTGTGAGTGACCACGTTCTTCTGGGGCTGGAAGAGGATGATGTGCACCTTGGGCGCGAACAAGCAGCCCAGCACAACAAAGCCGCTCAGACTCACAGAGATGCACATGGTGGTGGTTTGCACCTAGGAGAGAGTGGGTGCAAAGTGCTGTGTTTCAGTATGGAAAGCTCTGGAATGCAGAATATTAGAAGCATTATCATACAACAGTAGGAAATACAGCCCTGGGAGTTTGCACTGGGACAGGCTGGTCTGAACATCTGGCTCATCCTTATCTTTTGCAACCCTAGGATCATATGAGTGACGTGCATGGTGCTGATGGTGCTTATGTCCCTGCATAGCGATGCAAGACTGACTGAGTGTGTTCTCCCTCATTTTAGTACAGAAAGGATAGTTCTGCTTTCTTTCATGTCTCATGTCCTTGATTTCTAATCCTTGATTTCTAAATTGATTAAGAAATCCTCTGTAGCACTTTTCTGAGCAAAGACATTCTGGCTGCAGTGGAAACCAGCTTGCACATACAGTGTTTTATGTGGGTTTACATTGATGTCTCATGCAAAGCATCCATTTGAAAACAAGTTTAGTCTCCAGCTTCAATCCTAATCAGAGAACTTGAACAATTCTTTGCAGGAATATAGGTGTGATTTGGAGTAAGAGCTGGTGACATTTGTCAGACTGGGTCTGAAAGATGCCCTGACTTTGAACAGACATTTTTTGGGCTCAGAAATGAATTGTTTGTGAGGCTACAGGGCTTTTAGAGTAGTTGCCATGGGTCATTTGTTAGTAACTTTGCTAGCACTATCTTTCGTCATTACTGTTCAATGGTATAACCAGGTGCCAGTTTACTATCTCATTTTCAGTTTATATTCTTTTCTTCCAAGCAGATTCCTTAATTAAGATGTTGAATTAAACTGCTTTTAAACTCTATGGCTTTATGTGAATGATTATACGTCCACGGCTCATTTTTCCTTAGTTACAATCCTGCAGTCCTTGGAGATTAGCCTTCTTCCATGGGAATGCTTCTCCTATCTCCTTGTCAGAAGTAATTGTGTGAAATGAAAAATAGAGTAGGAAATGGACTTTGTTGGTTTACGTATATGCTGAGCACCAAGTGCTCTGTCAGCAGGGAGTGTAATTTATGTGGCCATATAATAATCACTCTTTATGCAAGGTAGATGTGACAAGCACTATGAAAAGGTACTCAGGTTTCACAGGGTGAGTGAACATGGAAAACCCTACAGGGAAAACACAAGAAAGGAACACCTTATGCTTCCAGCTGCATGTTCTCCATCACTCCTCTGCATTTTGCCCACAAGACTCTGCAGCAGTTTGTGGTAGGTATTGACCTGGGCACTCTACAGGTACAACAAGACTGGGAGTTTTCTTACAAAGCAAGAATAAATGAAGGTAGGAGTTTCTAGGTAGGTTCTCTTCACCAACAAAGTCTTCCTCCCCACTCTGCCCTGTTGGGGTGCGTGCTGCATGGAGCAGCTCAGCTGTGCTGACATAATTATACACTCAATGAATGAAATGATTTGGGTTAAAAATAGCCCCATCCCACAAGGTTCCTTTTAACCCAGATCACTTTAGTGGTTCAGTGTGTAACCTGGCCTCACTGAGACACTGACTTAAGATTTTGTCTAAGGTGATCAGGTTGAAAATTCCATTAAACGTGCTAGATATTTGGGCTGCTGAGAATTTATGTCATGCGTGCTTATTTAATCATGTCAGGTTCATTGTATCTTTGATTCTGAAACCAGTGTGAATCTCTTCATAAAAGTCAATGGCATCACAGAAACCTATCTTTTCCATGAGCCCTCCTTCGTTTTTTGTCATGCAGCTAAGAGTCAACCACCAAATGCAACAGTCTGCAGAGCAATTTCTGGCCTGTGCTTTGGGCTTCTCTAGATCTTCTGGGACCACTGGAGGACTCCTGGGAGCACTTCAAAGAACATCAGGATGCCTTACTACTGCTGGGGCAGGGCTGCTGCAGGAAGCTGTGACTTTTAGCAACCTGCTCCAGCTCTAAGGAGCCCTGTCAGCTGTCTTTGACCAGCTTGGAGTTGTTGTGTGAGCTGACTCTTGATAAGGTAAGATTGGCCACTCTTGTTGCAGGGGTTGGGAAGAGACTACTGTAGGTCCTGGGCATCTAATAGTTCTGCAGCATGAAGAAATGTGTACAGAAGAGGGCTATAAACTTTGCTGAAGGCTGTGTTTGTGTGAAGAGCAAGGGCGATGTCACAGGGCATGATCCTCAGTGCCAGCAAGGGCAACTATCCCCGGCATATCAGAATTATCAGACTAAACTCTTGAGGGAGGATGCAGCTCTGCATCTCTGGGCTTTCAGGAATGCCTAAGGGACACTGGGGGACTTGTTTTTGCAGGAGATGTGGAGGATTTCTGTTGTCGAGTTAAGGAGCTATGGGAGGAGGTCAGCAGATTTTGAAGCATCAGACACCATGAGAAAAAGGCAGAATGGATATTCTTTGACACTCTGCAGGTACAAGAGCCTGGTCTTTACTAACGAAGAACTAGGCACCCTGTTTGTTGAGCTTGGAAATGGAGTCCCACAGTGATGAAGCCTGGAAGTGTGTGTCTTGTGTCAGCAGGCAGATAATTCCTGTTTTACTTACAGAGCTGCAATTATAGCGTAGGTCAGTATTTTGGTACTGCACATAAGGTGCAATCCCCTAACAGGAGAGGGAGTTGCACTCTGTGTGGGAGAGTAATGCAGTGAATGGAGCTCTGACCATCAATGGGTCTTGAGCCAGCTGATGTATTATAGGTCAGGATTAGAGGACAAATCTAGGTGAACAACACTGTAGTGGATGTCTGCTGCAGACTGTATGATCAGGAAGAAATAGAAGAGGTATATTTCAGACAACTGGAAGAAGCCTCATGTTTGGAGGCCTTCATCTTCTTGGGTTAGTTCAACCATCCTGATACCTAATGAAGGAACAGCACAGCACAGCAGAGGCAATGCAGGAGCACAATGAGGTCAACTTGCTAAAACAGGGGATTGAGGAACTGATGAAGTTGTTCTGTTTTTGTCTGGGATAGAGTTAATTTTCTTTATAGTAGCTGGTATGGTTCTGTAGTTTAGATTTAATGTGAGAATAATGTTGATAATGCGCCAGTTTTTTAGTTGTTGCTTACACTAAGTCAAGGACTTTTCTCATGCCCTGCTAGCAAGGAGGCTGTGGGTGCACAAGAAGCTGGGAGGGGACACAGCCAAAACAGTTGTCTCAAACTGGCCAAAGGGATATTCCATACCATATGGTGTCATTGTCAGCATATAAACTGGGGGGAGTTGGCTGGGGAGGGAGCCAATCCCTGCTTGGGAAGTGGCTGGGCATCAGTCAGTGTGTGGTGAGCGATCACATTGTGAATCACTTGTTTTTTCTTGAGCTTTGTGTCACTTTCTCTTTTGTTACCTCCCTTTTCATCACAATTATTACTTTGATTTACTTTATTTCAATTATTAAACTGTTCTTATCTCAGGATAAGCTTTTACTTTTTTCTGATTGTCCTCCCCATCCCAGTGTGGAGAGTGATCAAACAGCAGTGTGGTGCTTTGACATCAGCTGGGGTTAATCCCTTACAGCAGATTTGGTTTTACATGTTCTGGTCTGGTCTGTATTAATCTCAATCACCTCTGTGATGAGGCAGTCACCTCATGCCCCATGCTGGGTGACACAAACGGCTGCTGTGGTTTAACCCCAGCCAGTCTTGAAAATCCCACTCAGGATATAAGGCTCTAAATGCTGTTTGAGGATTCAAGTCACGTACCTCTTGAGCATTAATGTCTGTGCTGCCCACTCATGTGACTATCTGCACTGATATTGCCCTCCGTGTCCATGTTCCTGATTACTTTGTGTGTCCAGAGCTGTTCCCCAGTGCCTTCTTTAAACTGTTCCTTCATTAGCTTCAAGCCATTGCTCGCCATTCTAACTTCTCCTGAGACTGAATCATCCCTTTCTCTCTTTTTGTTGCCTTGAAATTATTTATAGTCTGTGATCACGTCTCCCTGGGTTTACTCTTGTCTAGACTAAATATATTTAGCTCTTTCACTGTCACTTTGCGTGTCTTACTGCATCGTTTGTTATCTATCCTTGTTTTTTCCAGGTTCCCAGTACCTTTCCTAAGCTGAGAAAAATAGCACTAAACATACTGTTCCAGGGTGGTCACGCCAAAAGTATGTTAAGAGACATTATTAGCTCCACAGTTTTACATGCTACTTCATGTACATACTACTGGTAATAATACAACCCTAAGCTAATCTACCTTTCTTCTGGGCGAAAAGTTGAATTAATTCACTGCAAACTGCTGTAAGGACCAAGTCCAGCAGTCACTTCTCACTTGATAATAACTGTGAGACTTCCAGCGGAGCAGATCTGAAACTTTTTCTGAGACAGCTTCCTTCTGTCAAAAAATATTGTTTTTTTGATCTTGAATCTTTGCAATATTTAAACAATATAATATTTTTAAGTTGGCTGGTGAAGTGACTGGTGTTTTGTGCTCAATGAGGTATGTGTTTTATCCCTTACGAAGTATAGAAAGAATGAAAATTTCTATATTCAAACATAATATTTGTTGGATTTTTATTTTTTAACCAACCCTGTTTAATAGAAAATTTTGAAATTCTTTTATATTTGGAATAAAATACCATGTCTGAGTGGCAGATTCTTTTGCAGAATGAGACTAGTTAGTTCTGCTTTTAATTTAAGGTCTACCTGTACCATATAACTCATGATGACTCATTCTAGTTTATAATCCTCTAGGTTTTTCTGGTAGGACCATGACTTCACATACTGAGGTACCAGTACGAATACTTAATCCATACTCTATACCTCTGTCACAATCAGGCTGATAATGCTATTCCCTTCCACCTCTAACTGTACATGCTCAGTTTGAAATGAGACAGTCTTAGAAATGAGCTAAAACTTGGTAATATCCTTAGGTGGACATTAACATGCCTTGTTTGCAAGGGATCCAGGAGAAAAAAAGAAACAAAATAAGCTTTTAGTGAATGCCAACACAATCCTCTTAAGTGCTGCACATGATTTATGGAAACAGAAATCCAAAGACTTACTCTGTAGTCACTGGATGTCACATAAAATATGGGAAGAAAAGCCAGCCAAATGATGCACGTTGTGTACATTGTGAAACCGATAAACTTGGCTTCATTGAAGTTCTCTGGACATTTCCTTGTTTTGAAGGCATATACCGTGCATAAGACTACGAGGATTACATCATAAGTTAAGGAGATTAACATACTGGAATCTCTGACATTGCATTTCAATATGACAGTCTCTCTCTTCTCAGGGAGAGTGTACCGCCTGGTGCCAGGGGCCTCCAAGATAAGCCACACGGACACTACCACAATCTGTACCAAGATGAGACTCAGGCAAATGAAGACCTGAGAGCTGGGGCTGATGAATTTAGGCCTTTGAGCACCGTTCTTTACACCATCAAATATTCTGGCTATGCAGTTCGTCTTTGTCAGAAGGGCAGAGTAGCAGACAGCAAAGGAACTTCCTAGCCCCAAACGACGCAGAGTGCAGATAGCTGGAGAAGGTTTGGCTATGAAGAAGAAAGTCATGCTGTAAGACAAGAAGACCCCAAAGAGCAATATGTAGCACAGTTCACGGCCAGAGGCTTTGACCAAGGGGGTATTATTGTGCTTGATGAACACTGCAATGACCATAAAAGTACAAATAAAGCCCAGGCATGCAATTGTCACAGGACCTATTGCCCAAGCATCTTCCCACTTGATGTAGTCTTCTGGTAGGTCATAACAGCCAGTCAGGTCAGCTGTGGGCCATTTTCCAGGCCCACAGTCTGCACAAGTGAATTCATCAGCCAGGTACTCATAGGTTTCACAGGGAATACAAATCCAGCAGCAGACATCTCCTGGTTGCATATTCTTCATCTCGTTTGGAGCGCAGGGGTCACTGCACTGCGAGACAGGAACAGAGCTCCTGGACCAGTGGATATTGTCCACCTCAAGTGACAAAGTTTCTGCCCAGTGACCGACCTTCACATAGGAGTATCTGCCTCCAGTGTACTGGAAATTGAACACGTTGTATCTTCCAATACCATCTCCAAAGGCATCAAATTTGACCATACTGTCAGCATCACTGGGAGGGTTGAATGGAGCTGTAGAAAAGACAGAAATAAAAAGAAATAGAGAATGTTATTATGAAAGCTGCAGATGACATTTTTCATCCCTTTGTCAGGCACACACACCTGACAGCTTAGAGAATCCAATTCAAGTGCCAACAGGTAAGCTGAGAAGCCCCTCTCTGTCTCATTTATGAATTTGGAAGAAAAACCCTCAGATAATAGAACTTTTTCACTTTACTGCATAAGATATATTTGTAAGTGTTAGATTACTGAAGTCCTTGCTTTTTTTGCTGTGGATAGAGATGAATTCTCCAATTATTCCCCCCCATTATGCACAACTGCTACCTTTCACATTTTCTTTCGAAAGGAAAAGGCTTGCTTTTAACTGAGACTCAACATCATTTGGTGAAATTCGACTGACACAAGGTAAGGAAATTTAAATGGTCAGATCAATGAATAGCAGTTTTGAGGCCAACAGTCTAGAATGCAGTTGAATAAAGGATTTGCTCTGAAGATGATGGAGAAGTAGCTATGAAGTCCTCTGTGATTTCTTACTATACCTTTTCCACTTCTCCCTGTGTTGTAGGAAGTTTTGAATCCCATCTATTTTGCTTCAATTTTACTACTTTCTGATATTTCTTTTCTGGCCTGAGTTTCTCAGCATGTGCTGTTTTGGTCCTATATCTTGTTTGGGGAGTAGCTACAAAAAAACACAAACAGTATCTGTGACCTTCTGTAAAATCCATATTGCAGCACTTCCAACTGGTAAACTCTGGAGAGCTGCTGTTTGGTTTTTTTCATTCATGCAGGGAATGAAGAAATATTAAAAATGTACGAGGATATTGCATTTACCATGTGATTTATTGGTCACTTACTGCAATATCAAAGGTGAACAGCTTTATAGGCAGGAAGCAAAAAGGGTTTTTTTTTTGCCATTGATGAGCAATAAAGGTGCTTTTATTCCCCACTGTCTTTGGTTACAGAAATGGTTCCACTGTCATTGCTGGAATAAATCTCTTTCCCTGCATCTGTGCCCGTGCTGTGCTTGAGCATGAGCAATATCGTATAAGGATGTAATATCTTCCGCTACTTCAACCTCCAGATACTCTGGATTTTTTGCAATAGGTTTATTTAGCTTCTGTAAAATGCTGAAGCCAAATCCTTCCACCTTTATTCCTGCAGTGTTACCTTACTTTGCAGTACTCCCACTCAGGTCAGTAATAGGGACAGTGGTTTTTAGTACAGAAGCCTCAGGTGTTGGATTTGAGGTACATTTCTTTCCCAACTTTCTTCTTATCTTAGGGCAAGGTTGGAAGATACCTTACACCCACTATAGTCTCTTCTGGGTTATAGTCTTATCCTGGTTTAAGCCAAGATGCTGCCTATTCTTATCTGTACCCTCTCCTGCACTTTAATGCCTCTCCTGTGTCAACCACTGTAATGGACAGCCTTGGTTTGCAGGATTACAGACTAGGTCTGGGTAATCCAGGAGTTCATAAGAGGACTTTTTTCTCTTGTTCTTCACTGTTGGCATCTAGTTGTACTACTGCATAGCTCCACAAGACCTCTGAGTGCACAAAAATTAAGAGCAGCATAATGCCCCCCAAAATGTCCAGTCCTAGAAATAACTTGCTCTTTATTAAACAAGTGGAAAAATTCACAATATAGGTCGACAAGAAGACTATTAAGCAGCTTTCCTTCTCTCTCTCCTCCTCTTCATGCACAGGCATGCAAGCTCTCTCATCCAGGAGCAGCATTAAAACAAAATCATAGTACAGCACTTAACAGCTCTTCAATAATGTGTTGTCATCGCCAATGTCTTACTTGATTATTCATAATACTTATATAGATTGTAGAAGCTGTAAACACAGCAACCAAGTTTTAACAGCCAATTTATTAACATCAGTGTAATACAGGCCAGCTCCTGAGGTGTGCTGAGAGCCTGTGACTTCTGATACCAATGGGTCTGCAGGTAAGCAAGACAAGCTACTGACTGGTTGCATAGCTTATCTTCTGTCAAGTGCGTAGTTTCAAGTGCATGAGTACCCTAGCGCAAGTTACGTGAGGGTCAGGAATACCAGCACTTCTTAGGAAAGAGTTTTCCCTGTGTGACATGTTTAGCAACTTCTCAGTTCTGATAGAACATTTATCATTTCAATAAAGCAAAGTATTTGCCTTGGACTTTGCAGGTAAGTCCAGAAAGCAAAGTAGGTGATCTGACATATAGTTAGCTTGAAGCTTGTGTATATGTTGCCTTATGTGAGTCTGTTCCCACTCTACACATATGAAGAAAAGACTTTTGTAGGACAATACTTTTGAAGCCAACCACAGCATGTAGCTTGAAACATTCATTTTTTGGGTTTGCTGATAGAAGAAAATAAATCACAGTCCTTCAGATGGAGAGAATTAAATCATTTAAGAAAACAGTGATGGATTAAATTATAAGTATGGTGAACCAAAGCCTACTAATGAGCCTATTGGTGGTAGCAATTAATGTGGCCACTGATTGCACACAAAATTGCTAAGGCATTTTAACTGATATTTATCAACATATTCTAGATCCTGTACAGCTGCTGCCAAAAAGTCATGTTTTCAAAGAATGTGATGTAATAATAATAATAATAAAAATAAGATGCTTAGAGGCAAGAATATATTGTCATAATAAAGAAGGATTTTATATTTCATAGTAAAAAGAATAATTTTTGTGTATTGATAGGTGATTTTCCTAGAGATGGTGTCAGGCCATGTCCTAAGACACTGAGAATTTTTTTTAAGTTAAATTTCATTTTGAGAGTAAACAAACAGTCTTTATAACAGATAGTTCTGGCAGGTCTTTTTGAGAGCGGTAGCTAAACTGTTTTGGATAATCTCTTGGGAGATGGGATCACAGAATAGTTTGGATTGGAAGATACCTTAAAACTCATCCAGTTCCAACCCCCTGCCACAGACAGGGACAGCTTCCACTAGAGCAGGTTGCTCCAAGCCCCTTCCAACCTGGCCTTGAAAACTGACAGGTATGGGGAAGCCACAGCTTCTCTGGGCACCCTGTGCCAGCGCCTCAGCACCCTCACAGGGAAGAGCTTTTGCCTTAGATCTAACCTGAAATTCCCTTGTTTAAGTTTGAACCCATCACCCCTTGTCCTGTCACTACAGTCTCTGATGAAGAGTCCCTCCCCAGCACCCATTTATAGGAACCCTTCAGACACTGGAAGGCTGCTATGAGCTGTTCAAGCAGTTCCTCTTCTCCAGGCTGAACAGCTCCAATTTTCTCAGCCTGTCTTCATATGGAAGTCACTCCATATGAAGGCCCTGATCATCCTTATGGCCTCCTCTGGACTTGCTTCAACAGCTCCATGTCCTTTTTATGTTGAGGACACCAGAACTGCACACAATACTCCAAGTGAGGCCTCACAAGAGCGGAGTAGAGGGACAGGATCACCTCCTTTGACCTGCTGGTCACACTCCTTTTGATGCAGCCCAGGACACAGTTGGCTTTTTGGGCTGCAAGCACACACTGCTGGGTCATGTTCTGCTTCTCATTGACCAACATCATGATGAGGGACGAGGGTCTACCCATGCTGTCAACTGAAAATTATCTGAGTTTTCAAACAAACAAACAAATTTTGTCTCCTTTGGGCAACATCTTTGAAACTACTCCACTGCTTGCAATTCATGAAATAAATTATCCTTATCCAAAGCAGTTATCCAAGGGAAATTCTATAAAAGAAGTTATCAAGGAAATGAAAAGATAATTAAAAATGACTTAAAGATAAATCGGTAGTGCTTTGTGCTCCAGCTTGCAGCAGCTCAGCAATGAAGATGCAACTGCAGTGACATTTACGAGAATGGGAGAGATGCTCAGCTATGCAGCAGAAGACAAACCTATGGAGCCATGGTGCAGGCAGCCCACCTCTGTCAGCTCACTGAAGAAATCCTATCAGAGGAGAGGATGCTATTGTGTAAGTAGAGGACAAACTACTCCAGCTTCAGATAAGAAAGGAATGACTCTAGATTTAAGACTGCTTTAGTAGCAGATATAGATAAGAACATAAAATAATATCAGAACTTTTATACAGTGAATTAGGTAATTTTCTTTCCATTTTCCTACAGTGGGATCATCTTTTCCAACAATGACATAGCTTGCAAGTATGTGCTTTTGTGCTGTTAGAAGCAGATGAGCTACTTTCATTCGGAAATCTTTCTTATTTTTGGAGTCAGCACATTTTGATGTACAGGTCTTGGTGACATGAAAGAAATCAGAATGTTCTAATTTTCTTATTTGGCAAAATTTTTCTTATTGAGCTAAAACATTGTTTTAAGAATGCTTCTGATTCCACATATTGGCTCAGCTGGTTGAAAAATGTCTCAGGATTTTTTAACCAGGGATGTGTAGATGAGGAAAACAAAGCAGTTCTCATTCTAATTAGGCATTGGGAAAGTTTTAAGTCACTGAGTAGCCTAGGAAAAGATGCCATTTTAACTGGCTTGCAATCAGACTGAGTTTTGTTTGCCAGCAACTTCTTTCGGCCAGGAAGGATATTTTGCATAGAGTCTTGCATGTATCTGGCACAGTGCTGAGTGTGTAGATGTAGCCTTACTGAAAACATCCTCAGTAACACTTCCTGGTAAGAATGATGACAGTTATGCCTCCATCTGAGAACATCCTTTGCATCTGATAAAACACTTATCTGTTCTTTGCTTGCAGAGTGCATTCTTCCAAAACAAGGTACAGATCAGAGGCACAACTCACTAGCTAGGAGGCAATTCATTAATAACAGGGCTTGATGAAAGCTCTGCGGTTTTTCAGCTCTGCAGTTTGCAAAGCTGTGGGATTTCATGTGGTTTGGAAAGAAATACAAAAGGGACTATTGTGTGCACCAAAAACAGCTTCTTCAACAGCTTGTTGGCCCCAGAAACTTCCAGCCAATAGACTATAAGGATATCATGATTAAAAAGAAATGCAAATTGTTTAAGCCCAGTCAGCAACTCAGCCACGCAGCCGATCTCTCACTCCCCCCCCTTCCTCCCACAGCTTCCAGAAGGATGGGGAGGAGAATGGAAAGGTTGTAACTACCACGGGTTGAGATAAGAACAGTCCAGTAACTAAGGTATAACACAAACCACTGCTGCTACCACCAATAATAA
>WYDI02018112.1:0-19575 GCA_009867235.2 Psittacus erithacus
AGGTGTCCCTGCCCATGGCAGGGGAGTTGGAACTAGACAATCTTAAGGTCCTTTCCAACCCTAACTATTCTATGATTGTCCACAGAAGGTAATGCTATGTAGTGGAGCTGCATCAAAAATTGACATATTTATATGGACATCCAAATTCAGGCTTTAAAAGCATTTGAAAGAGGCAAGGTAGAGAGAGCCATAAGTAGAACAGAAAGGCTCCAGACTAAGAAAGTTGGGGCTATTTAGCCTGGAGAAGAGAAGGTTGTGTGGAGACCTCATAGCAGCCTTCCAGTATCTGGAAGGGAACTATAAGGATGCTGGAGAGGGATGTTTCATTAGGAACTGTAGTGACAGGACAAGGGGTAACAGGTTAAAACTTAAACAGGGGAAATTTGGATTGGATATAAGGAAGAAGTTCTCTACTGTAAGGGTGGTGAGGCACTGGAATGGGTTGCCCAAGGAAGCTGTGAATGCTTCATTTCTGGCAGTGTTCAAGGCCAGGTTGGACAGAGCCTTGGGTGACATGGTTTAGCGTGAGGTGTTCCTGCCCATGGCAGGGGGGTTGGAACTAGACAATCTTAAGGTCCTTTCCAACCCTAACTATTCTATGATTCTAAAAGCATAAATAGAACCAAAACCAATCCTAAAGCATTTTTTCTAAAAGGCATAGCCATCATTATGGTCAGAATATCATCCATCTAAAGAAAGGCAGTGGGAGGCAGAGACAACTGGGAAAATTCTTGCATTCTGAGATTCAGGCTGTAGTACTGTTTTTCAGGCCCCGGGGTGATACTTCCGGGGTGCAGTGGACTGGTCCTCATCCTGAATACAAAAGAGGTATTTTACTTGAACTGGAGTGCAGGGTGGCACAGATCCCATTGATTTCAGTACAGTTTTGCCTCTGATCTCAGAAGAGAATTTAGAATTCAAATAATTTTAAACTTGAAAATAAAGAATTATGTATAGTTTTAGGATTATGTCCATACATAAGGTATCCATGTTTTGAGGTAAAGTATACCTTTTAGAGTATCATGATCTTAATTCCATGTGGTGAGGTCAAGTAATCTTTATGTTACACTGTGTTTATTGCAGCCATGTATTTCTAGGGGTTTGCATCTCATCATTGCTAGTAAAAGGCCATAGGTCTGGTTTATCTCCACTAAACCTCAGAATTAGGATTTACCAAGTTTTTGTCTTGACTTACTATGCCATTGTGTGCAGTGTGAACAATCTATGAATCTGTAATTTAAATGCAGCATAGGAGAGTACATTATGGGAGAATGGCAGTGTGCTTGAATACAGAGGTACAAGATGATACCAGAGATCTGGGGTGATAAGTGCTACAGTAGTGGTTGATTAGTGGCCACTTCTGGAGTGCAACTTTGATAGCTGGGTATAGCTCATGTTATAGTTAACAAAGAAAACAAAGAGTAAGTGCCCAACATATGAAAAATGTACCACATAAAGAAGATTCAATATAAAGTGGAATCAAAGACCAGTTAAGGAGGTGGTATTAGAAACCATATGGAACAAACCCAAGAGTAAGGAAGAAGACAAGTGTAAAGAAAACTTACTGATATAAATTCCTCATTGTGCTTGTATTGTGTGTTTCTCCAGCATACAGAAAGCACAAAAGGGATGCTATTACATTTTGTGGATTTGCTAAAAGTCAGTCTGTCTGTTGGACAAAGTTCAGGCATGAACAGAATCAAGCTTATGTGGCTACAGATACACAAAGCAATTGTATTCACCTTTCACTGGCTTCATGTCCTATATGGTCATATACTTAAATATTTATATGGTTCCTATTACATGAAATATAATTAATCCTCAAAGTTATTTATCTTGCTTAATAATTGAAAGAACCTTCTGAATTAAAGAAGCTTTACTATTACCGTTTCACACATGGGAAACAGATATTTGGAGTATTTTTACATAGGATTTCATCAAAACATCAAAGCTGTGTCCAAGCAAACATGGATGATTAGAATCATGCAACATAATGTGAAAATACCAGGAATGACGAGGAATATGTGTTTTCACATCAAATTAATCCCTCACAGTCAGATGACAACTATTACTTGAAACAGTATCTTCAATAACAGCTCTGCAAACATGCAATGTTTGAGCAGTATTATACATTCTAGTCATAGTATATAGGAAAGATAACAAAAAGAGAATGTCTTATACTTTTCTTTCTTTCGCTCTGTTGTTAGTTAAAAATACAAGTAGATAGCTCCCGAAAACCACACAGGGAATAGATTAAAAGAACCAATTCACATTTAAGAAACTTTCAAGTAAAAATTTAGATATTCTGATTTTATATATGAACCCACTTCCATAATGAATTTGAATAAACACCCTGATTTTCATTCAAAGATTTCATTTCTGCAGCCCACCCTCCCTGATGGATACTACCACGAAACACAGCCTTGCATATGGCTTGAGACCACTTCTGTTAGAATAAAAGGTAATTTAGCGCAAAGAGACTTTTCAGTAGTGTTAACTTCACTTGAATTTGAAAGCAGTCTGGTATGGCAGTTACAGCAGGGTCAAATACCGTACCTGGAACAAGTTGATTGTTGACTTCATGAGACTGAATATCAGCTTTG
The DNA here is from genome assembly GCA_009867235.2 of Psittacus erithacus. Classification (NCBI taxonomy): domain Eukaryota; kingdom Metazoa; phylum Chordata; class Aves; order Psittaciformes; family Psittacidae; genus Psittacus; species Psittacus erithacus. The sequence continues at coordinate 2,604 of WYDI02018112.1, forward strand.
GTTCTTCATAATTATTTTTGAGATCATTTAGCAACATATGCAATCCATAAGTGGTAGAATTAGGGTATACTACAGAAACAGCTTTTAATTTATTCACAAGATCAGTTAATTTTAATGAGATCTTTAGTCTGCAGATTAGGAAGTTAGCCATGTAAACTGACTCAAAGAAAACTATTTCAGAGTAGAGTCTGTTTGAGAATAATAACAAAAGAAATTGTAATCCTTCAACAAAAAGCATATTCCATGCTTATATGAATAGTAATAACAGCAGAAAGGACAGCTAAAACTATACTTTCAAAAAGAATGTTTTGATCTTCAGAACTCAAGAATATTTTTAGAAAGTAAAAGAGGAGTGGGAAAGATTGTGTCTGTATCTGTACTTTATTCTTTTTTTATAGGACTAGCAATCAGTTTATGAGATTACAGAAAAAAAAAAAAGAGGTTCAAATTTTCTCTTTTCAAAGAAATTGCATTGGAAAAGAATCAAATGGGATAAACAATTTGATAAACTAGCATTTATAATCTCAGTGATATGTCCTCTGGAGAACATGATGGAAACTCTGAAAGCAAAATGCTGAACAGAAGACATGAAAAAGCTTTTAACTGGCTTACATGTAGTTATCTACACCACACTGTCAAGGTAACTTAAAGGCAAGGAAAAAGGTTACCATGACAGCGGGGAAGCTGACATGCTGTGAATTGTTTATCATGGAAAATGGAGCAATAAATATGGTCATAATTTGTTAAAGCAATAGAAATCTGTGACCTTTTGTATCCCTGCATTTTGCTTCATACGTCCTATTGAAAAATTTCAAAGGTGCCGTTCTGATGTCACTGGGTTAACTAAGGATAACCCTGTGGCTACTTCTGGTCTGAAACAAATAGATGTCACTTGCAAAATTCAATTCAGTTCCCATTCTGCCATCAGAACTCTGTCACCACAGTAAAAGGTTTGATCAAAGAATGCCTAATGGAGACAGTTAATGATGATTTCTACCTCAAGATGAGAAAAGCTAAATTTAAAAAAAAAAAGAGGGGGGGGAGGGAGAGGGTTTGATATACAGAGCAGTTGGAATCAGGGAGCTGAATAGGCATCAGAGGAGTTTCAGTGGTGGAAAATGTATATAACTTAAGCAACTTCTACTATCCATGATGCTTTTAACATCAGACAGATATATCTTGTTCTACTTTGTTCCACAGTTTTCCTTTAAATGTTTTTCTGATACAAACTGAAAAAAAAACACCCAAACACTGAGAGCATTCAATTTATGGTTGATATAAAAGTAGTGCAAAATCTGTTTTTTACCTGGATAGTATGGTCAATTCACTCACATCACCTTCGTACTGATGTTCAATGGTAGGAAGGTAAAGATTATGCCTGTTGGAGTTCTGTCAGGTCTGTTGGTATTCTGTTGCTAATAGTTATGAACATGGATTAAAAATTGCCAAAATAATATATATTTTTTATGCATTTGGAGGCACAAAATTTAGATACATCTGTAATAAATGCTGATGACAGATCAGAAGGGATCTGCAAAGGAGCAGATAGCAGCTGATAGATTCTGGCACTAATATAGCAGTGATTTGATTGATAAAGTTTAGGTCACTGATTTTCAAGATGTTGAAAATGACAGAAAAAAAACACATATACAGAAAGATTAGCTTCTTTGATAAAACACTAGTTCAGCTTCTCCAGAACAGAAAGAAATATATCCAGTTACTATTAGTTTACTGAAACCATGCTTACAAGCTAATTAACTACTGACAGTTATCAGTAATTAACACTGTCTCCCCCATCTCACTTTAGAGATAATTAGATTGTTTTTCGTAGCTTAAAACATTAAACTTATGACTGAACTTGAATTTTGGTTTAAACATGAGCTGATAAAGAGGGGAAGATTGTTTTCTGGATGACCATACAAAGATATATGCATTAAAACTAGGCTGTATTTCCAAAAAGCTGAGAAATGCTGAAACAGATCTCAGAAATTCTCTGAGAATTAACTTTGTTAATTAGCTAATTAGATTACATATAGGATGCGTATTTCTGAAAAGAATAATAGACCAGTACCTTTTCCAGTTTATACTTGGTAAATATGGTCAGGGAAAGGAATACTGCAGAATCTAAGTACAAAATTCGTGCCTAAGAAAACTGGACTCCAAGCTGACCAAATCAGCTATCTGCCTGTTTGCTGGTGGGTTTTTTTTGTTGTCATTGTTGCTGTTGCTTTTCCTGACAAAAGACATCGCTACCCCCTCACTTTTAACAGAGAAACTACCCTTAGTAAAGAGACTGGGATAAATTATGTATTTTATACTGTTGCGCCCAGTAAATTTCTTCTACACAGGAAAACTAAAAAGTAATAAAATTATTAAGGCATCTACTTCCTCCTTGATACCTTAGAATTGATCTCATAGAGATTTTTATGAAGGAAGAACTACTATTAAATGCTTATATGAGTTTTATTTCAGTGAACAGCACAGATTTGGGTTCTTCCCCCTCAGTAAAAATTATTTTTCTTTAATTTTACATCTTCCTGTTAACTCTGTTCTTGAGAATCTCTTTGTCTGTTTTCCTGGGAAAGCCCAGATATGATCACTGCCCTGCAAACAATGCAGGGTAGAACAATAAAGTATTAATTTAATACTTTTTTTTGCAGCCTTTATTAACAGGTAGAAACCTTGCATCTTTCTCTTAACTGAATACTTGAGCCTGAGGGAGACATAAAATACATTATCTCTGCAGATGCCTACTCAGTCATGTCTTCTGGGCCAATTTCTGTTTTTACATACAGTAATTAAAACAATAGCTCTTCATGCTTGATTTATCAAGGTAGTAAAAACCAGTTTCAGCCAATTTCCTGTCTTTGAGAAGTTTTTATATTTGCTTGTTTTTGACAATTTTTAACTACTGTGCAACTACTATTACAGGAAATTTATTAAAAATGCTGTGGTCCACAGACTTATAGCTATTATTGTGTCATCCTTTCTGTTCTATGCTTTCAATATTCTGAAAGACTAAAAAAGCTGTTTCTTGATAAGCAATATAAATATTTGGATTAAGCTGCTTATTTAATTGCCTTGATCTTATAAAGTTATGTAACAGCAAAGGAATCTATGTAAATTTTAGGTTTTTCTGAAGAATTTTGTTTCATATTGTTATTTTAAAAAATGCATAGCTTAAATAGAAGATTTTGCACTTAGTAAGAGAAAAAAAAGAAAATCCCTACACTTAATAGATAACCAAAATCTATTAAAAAAACCCAAAGAAAATGTAGAAAAACACGCATTTTGTTTTGTAGCTCTCCATCTTTCATTTGAAAAATTCATGTAAAATTCAACATTTTCTGTAACTTCCTATTGAATTAATTTCATTGGCAGTAAATCTGTTTTAATGAGTAGATATAAAACAAAGTAAAAGCTTAATATCTTTCCTGTTAATACTTATTTGTTTACTTTTTAGCAACTCATGCAGTAGTTTGTTGAGTGAAAAAAAAAGAAAACCAAACCAGCAAAAAACACCAAGCAAACCCCCAAAACAACAACATCCTCCTCCCCCCCTTAAAAGCAAACAGGCAGGTCACAGCCCTGCCACCTCATAATAAATTATTTCCCTAAAATTCCAGTGGTTTGGGTTTTTGTTGGTTTGTTTTGTTTTTCAATAAGAAAGTAAATAAATAGTGCCCAAATAGCCAGAAACTTGATCTCTAAATTGCCTAGCAAGAAATTTTAAAATATCATGATCTTATTAATTGCAAAATATTTTTTTTGACCAGTCACTCTCTTGACCCCATTTTATTGACATATATTTAGCATTCAGCAAGTTTTCATTCAGTATATCAGCTGTATGGTAGAGATTCTGACTGCTGCTTTGCTTTAAACATTTAAGATTAGAGGTTTGAAACTCAGCTTCTGAGACCATAGATGACACAGTCAAACAGAAATCACAATTTCAACAAACTTACTTTGAATAAACTTATTTATTAGAATGCCTGTGAGACGTGAACTCAGACATTAGTCAAGCAAGTTGATTTACAAAGTTAAATGAATATTCATGATCAGCATTTTGTACGCTGTGCTCTCAAATCAACCACCTGCTGCCAAGAGAAGCCAGTGGAACAAGTGCATCTTGCAGTATGCCCAGAGACTCCCACTTTCCTCCTGCTTAATCAAAAGGCAGCACAATCTTTTAGTGAATCCTGAATGCTCAGTATCCAAAGAAAGAGACTTCTACTTACCTTCAGACAACCCTTCCCAACATTTTTCTTTTTTTTCTTTTCTTCACAGACCACTCATTTCAGCCATTTTTCAGAAGGTTGCACCATGAGTTCACAATAAAATCAGGTAAGGGAAACAAGGTTTTGCTTTGTTTTTGTCATTACCTCTTATGTACATGGCTGCTCGGGTTCAATATGTGACCTACAGACATTTAGATGGACTCATGAATGAATGAGTACAGTGAGGCATGTGGAATTTTACTCCAAGATAAATAGTGGACTGGGCAGGACATTTAAACTACTCAAAGCAAGACATTAAAGGGAATGTGGAAACACAATTCAATTACATTCAGGTCTCCAAAGTTTCATATGAAAGGGGACATGTCTGTTTCCCAGGATTCAGATTTACAAGCTCTCATGCCGTAAGCAACTAAAGTCAGGCCACTAGTCCTTTCATTCTATACCTTCATGCTACCATGAAGATAGCTTCCATTCACCTGACTTGTAATACTGATTTAAATAGAATGATAGAATAGTTTGGGTTTGGAAGGAACCTTTAAAGAAGATGTAGTCCAATCCCCCTGCCATGGGCATGACATCTCCCACTAGGTCAAGTTTCTCATCCAAACTGGCCTTGAACACTTTGAGGGATGGCATATCCATAGCTTCTCTGGGCAATCTGTTCCAGTGTCTCACCACCCTTATAAAGAATTTCTTCTTTATGTCTAATTTAAGTCAACCCTCTACTAGTTTAAAACCATTATCTCTTGTCCTATCTTAGTGATAGAGTGCAGTAAGTTCACAGATGACACCATGCTGGGCATGAGGGTAGGAAGGCTCTACAGAGGTATCTGGACAAGCTGCATTGGTAGGCTGAGGCTAACTGTATGAAATTCAACAAGACAAAGTGCCATGTCCTGCACTTGGGCCACAACAACCCCCTGCAATGCTACAGGCTTGGGCAAGAGTGGCTGATAAGATGCTTGGAGGAAAAGGACCTGGGAATGTTGGTCTACATGGGGCTGAATATGAGCTGTCAGTGTGCCCCAGTGGCCAAGAAGGCCAGTAGATTCTTGGCTTGTTTCAGAAATGGTGTGGTCCAGCAGGACTGGGGAACTCATTGTTCCCTTTTTGTTGGCACTGGTATGACTGAACCTGGAATACTGTGTTCGATTTTGAGGCCCTCACTAAAGAAAGACATGGAGGTGCTGAAGTATGTCCAAGGAAAAGCAATGAGGCTGGTGAAAGATCTAGAGCACAATTTTCTGAAAAGCAGATGAGGGAACTGGGGTTGTTTAGCCTGGAGAAAAGGAGGCTGAGGGGAGACCTTATTGCCCTCTACAACCACCTGCAAGGAGGTGTCAGTGAGGTAGGTGTCAACCTCTTCTCTCAAGTAACAAGTGACAGAATGAGAGGAAATGGCCTCAAGTTTCATGAGAGGAGGTTTAGATTGGATATTAGGAAAAAAATCTTCACAAAAAGGGTTGTTAAGCATTGGAACAGGCTGTCCAGTGACATGGTAGAGTCTCCATCCCTGAAGGGATTAATAAAACATGTAGATGTAGCACTTAGACACACAGTGGTGGACTTCGCATTGCTAACAGTTGGGCTTTACGATCTTAAAGCTCTTTTCTAACCTAATTTATTACATGTTTTTATTCTATGATCACTACAGGCCTTTCTCCGTCTTTCTTATAAGCCTTTAAGTATTGAATGGCCAGAGTAAGGTCTCCAAGTAGAGATATCCCTAATTAGGAGAAGAAGGTTGGAGAGACTGTATGAAAAGCAATCCTGAAGTGAGACAGTCTTGCTCTTTCTCATTCCACCTATTTAAGTTTGCTTACTGTATTTGTTAGAGCAAAACCTCAAACTCCTGTAGGAGCATGCTAACCAGCAAGTTATCAAGTAATTTTCTCTTTGGTGCACTAAATGTTTCATCAAATATAGAATCGTCTAATAGTGAAATTGAAAGCATATCATTGCCACAAGTAACTCAAAGCACTATGGTTAAAATAGCCCAGCAGCTGAGGAATTCTCTTAAGTGGGAATAGCATCAGGAAGAACTGTCCTGACATCATAAAGAGCAGGAAGTTGGGTCTGGGTACATTATATTCAGGTAATATTCCAGGCCATGTTTGAGCAGATATTTTAGTTTGTTTGGTTTTCAGTTTTTTTGAAAGACAAGCCCATGTTTTGAAAAAATAAAATAAAATCACACACTACAGATAAGATACTCAATATCTAACCTATAGCATCTTGCTGAATGGTTTAGAAAGTCTGCCAGTTGCTGTATTATGTTGGAAATTGTGCAGGTGCTTATAAAGTGGCACAGATTCAGGGAACCTGGCTTGCAGATACTTAACAGCCCAGGAAATGTAGATGTTTCCAATCATAAGTGGCATGTACGGATGGTTTCTGAAAGACACTTTACATAAAATCGTCAGTTTGGGGAAATGATCTCCAGCTTAAAGGCCAAACTGTGCAGAAAACCTAATTTTTCAATGTTTAGGGATTTCTTCTTCTACAGCAGACAGTTGTAATCACAGAATATAGGCTTTGGCTCTACTTTTCTGCTGGCTCCATGCTGTGCCCCATGGCTCTAAGACACAGAAACCAGTGAATTGTACATGAATTTCAAATATGGTAATCCTATCAAAATTCATTGATAATCTTTTGTATGAATTTTTGTTTTTCTACCTGTTTGATCTAGTTAATCTCAGCTATTCAGACATTCATGGAAAATAAGCATGAAGAGCATGTCTGAGTTGTAATTTAGTTTAGAATCTCAAGAAGTAGTTCCATTTCTGTTTTCTTTACCATTCACCTAGTTGTAGAAAGAAAGCTAATGTTCATGTAACTTTTATTTACCAACATTTCTGCTAAGCCAGTAGTTTTTAGAAACCACAGGGAATGTCACAGATTGGGAGAAAAGATCTAGGAGTTTAAAATTGGCCTTTACATACCATATATGAGTCTTTCATTGAAGAGATAGGTCATACTAACCTTTTTTAGGTCTCATATTTTTATGTTTCCTCTGAAAAAAAATTAGTAAAATCCCCAAAACCTTCAAACCTGTAGTTATAAATGACTAAATTCTGCCTTAGCAGGCCAAACCCTGCTACTTTGGCTACTACCCATACTTATCCTGATTTTCTTATGCAGTGCTTACTGAGGAAGACATGATGTGGGATTTGTCTTCACTGAACCCTGCTATCTCTCCTCTTTAGGATCAGATTATTAAGTCATCTTTTGTATGGTGCAAAGAGAATTTGTAAGTGATATATACACAACTTGAAAAGTAAAGATCATTTATTTAATAGTTCAGTAGATAAAAAACATAGCTAGGATTTAATGGTCTATTACGCTAAGCATTAGTTTGCTCACCAATATTCTTAAAGCACCCAAAGATGTCACTGTTGGCCACACAAGACAACCTCAGTCAGGAAGTGCAGGGGCAGCATTTATCCCTCCTTGAAAAGGTCCTCAGTGCTGCCAAGTTGCCAGGTCCCACCAGCTCTGTCATCACTGATGACACTGATGACTTGATCTGAAGCCCCAGTGGTTCCTATTTATTCAACTAGCTTTCCCAGTTGTTTAATATTTTATATTTTTCCATGCTGGTGCTTTCCTCCGTGAATGCTTGAGCTACTAATGATCTTGTCTCAATACAGCTACCTCTGGCTGGCTGTAATTTTATCTTTCCTATTTTTCTGTCTTCTTTCTCACAACTCATAACTATCTCAGAACTTAAATGATTTTCTCAAAAGTCAAAGGCAAAGTTATGCTGCTGGGCCAGATCAGGGCTGGGCCATGGACTCTTGGAGCACATGCTGCTGTGCCCAAAGGAAAAGGGTTTTCAGCAGTATTTGCAAAGACGGCCACAAGCTTTATACCTAATTTTTGTCTACCTGAAAAAGTGAACAGGCAATCATGTTATAAGCAGATTAGTTACACATTTTATAAAATGAAAGCAAAACTTTCTTCTGCTGAAATTTGTGACTCCATAAAAAACAACTGAAACAAAAGACACTTGATATTGGAGGGGTTTCATTTGTTAGTGTTTTCAGCTTCAAAGTAATGAATTCTGCCAAAAAATGTTGGTGTGTCACAAGGAATAACATCTTTGCAGATAATGTGAACACATTTCTGCTAGAGGTCATAAGGAGGGAAACTGTTGACCACGTTCAGGAAAAAAATCAGAGTTTATTTGGAGTTTTCTTATTCATACAAAATCATTTGTACAGTAATAAAAGGAAGAAAAAGAGCCTCAAATACTTTTTTTGCAGAGAAAAGCAAATCACATAATGACATAGGAAAAAGAAAGAAAAAGAAAAAGAAAAAAGAAAAAAAGGGAAAAAGAAAAAGAAAAGCTGTCACTCTTTCTACCTAAGTAGAACAGTTATGACACGTTCAAATTGTTCAGGTTTGGCAAACTTCTGTATGTTTTTATAACCTATTAATAACATGCAGCATTCAAAAAATCCAGAACTTTCTTTACTTGCTGCTTGTTTCAAGGGTCAGCATTGAAAAATCAAACAGGAAATAATTTCAGCCATTTAATTTACAATTTCTGTTAATTATGTTCTACTTGTGACTATGATACAACATAAAGGCATTTATCTTGATATAAAATTAACTCCTGACTATTAAAATCGAATTTTATTTTCTGCGAGTTAAATCTCCTTACTTTTCTAGTAGTGCTTACAGATTGGTAAGAAATGCTCGCATTCCTCCATACAAGCAATAAGAAATACTATTAATAAAAAAGTTAATTTCTCAAAATGCTTGTGTAAGCTAACCATGAGTGATCATCTTATGTAAAGGTCCTAATTTTAAATCAGTAATGGTTGTATTTGGCAAATGCTCTGTCAAATATCACCACTCTTTTCCTAGAACACCTTGTGTGTGATAGATAACTGAACATATGGCTCATTCGTTTGCCTCACTCATTTTATTGTTCTCACTTTTGCAAATGTTGCATGTTGCATCAAATTGCTGTTAATCATCTTCTAGGTAACAGTATACACCCTCTCAGTTCAAGTTACAAATCTCATCTCGACTGCCTCCTTTGAAAAGAAGAATGCTGTAATTCTGAATGATGGGTATAATGCAATGTAATAACTCTTTTCTAGGAAGAATAATGTACAGTACCACCTGTGCCAGTAAAGCCATATTGAGCAAGCTTTGTTATCATAAAAGCATGAGCTGCTTCACAGTGCCCTGAAGCTCAGTGCTCTGACCATTATTCTTTATAATTTTTGTACTTTTTTTTTACTGAGAGCAGTTAGATCCATGAAAATGTAGATACAGATATGGATATAAATATCTGAACTTTTCTTTACCTTAACCCAGAGTTTTCTTGTTCATTGTATTGCCTGTCAGTCACATTGGAGATTTGACAGCACATCTCATGCAGCCTTTTTTCTATGCCAGGAACACAAATGGACTCTTATTTTTCCTCTCTTTGGAGGTGAAAGGACTGAAAATTTCGAACAGGTGATTACTTAGCTGCACATTTATTACCTGCATCAACTAGAGTGGCTGCAAAGAATTTTCACACACTTTAATTAGGAACCTGCATATAACTTAAAACTTTAGAGGGCTTAAGACCAGAGCTTCAAAGAGGGCCAAAGGACACCCTAGTTGTCTGTCTCAGAGTTAATCTGTAAAAAAACAAAGCTTCACAAACTATTCCTTCCCCATCCAGGATAAATAAAGGCACACTTTTTGTGACACGAGAACAGAAAAGGGCAGCTGGCCCCTGAGAAGTGTCATATGGGGAGGTAGGTAAGCCTATGAATCAAAATTTCCTGTTACAGAACAGAGTAAAAAGGTTTAGGCAAATATCACTGCATGCTATAAATTTGGGGTATGTAAATCCTATCTTTAAAGGGTCTAGGCTTTGCCTATTCAGATCTTCAGGCATTCGACTAACAGAATTTCTGTACTGTACTTGCTCTCAAGATGTCAATTTCCTTCTCCTTTATTGGGACTTCTCATTTAGTAAATTGAGGAAAAACCACACACGCACATGATTGCTTCATTGCACTCCTCCCCATAGGTTCTTTAAGGTGAGACACTTTATACATACATAGCCAAAATCCCTGGGCAATTTTTGGAAACTCCTGCTCATTAAAAATTTAAAGGTAGACTTTAAAGGTGTATTTGGGCAGGAACAATAACTATTTGTTCACAGGAGCAAGCACAGAAAGTGATTTCAAGATCTTTCAGAAGATGATTTTTTTCTCTCTCATATACAACATACTTCTCCCTGTCAGGCTCACTGTTGCACATTACTTTGAACCATAGCCTAATTGACATCTTTCCTATATTCTACATCTTCTGTTTAGTTGATAAGCTGTAGTTAACTTTACTGCTATAATGCCTGTGAATAAATCATACTGTCTGGCTATCCTTTATTTCTCAATAAATCCATATCTGTTAAAGCTGATTACCTAAGAGAAATTACTCCATCTACAATGCCTATTAATGTGCAGGTTTCTATTATTTGGTTCCTGTTTTTTGAAGGATGTTGTGGTTGTCATTGGTTTTTGTTTATTTGGGTTTTTTATCATATGTTTTTAAAATTCACTTGTTTCATTAAAAAGGAAAAAAAACCCTCTGCAACTCACAAAGCAATCCTAGCACACAAAGAAAAACCAGTCACTGCTAATTTGAAAGCCATTTTGTGATCTCTGCATTGTCTGAACTCAAACTAACCTCAAATTTCCTTTCATCACTGTCTTAAGCACTAACAGGTGAATAACAGACAGGCAATAAGGATTCTCAAACATATTTTCATGATTTGGGTTATTGGTTGCTGTCTGCAAGGTCTGCTAATCAGTACTATAATGTAATTCACTTCAGAAAAAACTGTTCACTACTGCTGAAAATGATCCAATGTTTTAAAAAAGAAAAAAAAAAGAAGAAAAGGAAACAAAGTTTTTATAAACCTTTAGGTAAATCAGTTGAAAGTTCTGCCTAAATATACTAATGTTAATAAATGTAAAACCTCTCATAAGGAGGGGCATTTCCACCGTGTTTCATTTGCCCCTACAATCCTTCAATGTCAACTCAAAATCTTTTCTTCCTTTTAAAATTTGCTTCCTCCGTCATAAAATCTGGCCTTATCTGGGTCACCTTCTCTTACCTTTCCTTAGTTCCTTTATCTATAGCTTTGTGATATGTTTGGTATTCTTCTATCTCCCCATCTTTGTTGAATTATCTATCCCTAAAATAGCTCAATATCTACCTTTCCTTTATACTATATTTTTATCCTTGCATGTTGGAGTAGCATAGTTCAGATAAACACAGGAGCAAGGGAAATGAAATGGGTAATATGAAAATATGCTCTTATTTGCCTGGACTGGAATGTTAAACAGTTTCAGCATCTTTTACTATTTACTTTGTAACAGCAGTCATGAAAGCCTATCAGGGCATTACATGGGAGGTAGGTTTGATTGCTCTGAGATCTTATTGTAATATGTACATGTACCTCTATTATATTTTTAAGACATTGTATATACTATTAATTTTCTTGAAGACATACTTTCTCTATTTGATTAATTTAAAATAAGCTGTACTGTGATATATACATAACCTTTGCTTTTAGTGAGTGCTGAACCTTTGCTAGGATTGCATGTCTTTAACCTCTTTGCCTACTGTGCCCCTGACTGTTTCTGCCAGTTACAATTGTCCTGACTTCCTCTTTGCCCAGCTTCTTAAGCCTAAAATTATTTGTCCATTTTTGACACGTTTTCTCATGATTTTATTGGGGGTATCCAAGTGAAATTAATTAAAAAAAAAATGTATTATTAATACAAGTGAAATTAATACATATTGAACCAACCAAACAAAAAATTCCATGGTGTTCACAAGTATGAGGAACAAATGCATATTACTGAGCAGCATTCGTGGTCTCTAGCAGAAAATAAGGTCTTATAAATGAGATGGCTGCTAATACCCAATAGTAACTCAGAAAATGCAGGGTATTTATTATTGGGGTATATATATATAGGTTATATATTACTTTTCCAGAATAAACTCCCATGGACATAATTTAGCACATTCAAATTGCTCAGAATATCTTAAAATGAGATCTCCATCAGTCTTTTAGTAACAAATCATAAGCTGTTAATTCTATAATAAAAGATTAATGGTTACTACACCCAAAAAGAATTTCCCAAATTCTCAAATTCAGCCCACTGTGGTGGATTGACCACAGCAAACAGCTAAACACGCCATCACTCACTGCCTCCCCTAGGCCAACCAATCTCCAGCCAATTTCTGAGTAGCCACCTTGGAAGATACATAACATCCCTACTATTGCGACCAAAAAGGAGTTGTTTAGGATGGCCTGCCTCCCCTTGGGAGCAGGGACCCAAGTGAATTGGAGTGAATTAAGGTGAAATGGTGGAATATATTTTAACAGTCAAAAATGCTTACTAAGTACACATCTTACCATTTGCTACACTCATAATTCACACTAGCTGGCATTCTGTATTTTTTTGTTTATTTCTGACATAAATTGAAAAAAAGCCCAAGTTGTAAGTTCCTTGGGTTTTGCTACGTTTGTGAGGATACTGGCTGTGATCAGGTAAAGAGTTTTTTGGAAGCAAGAATTCACAGTAAATTAAAATGTGGGATTCTTGTTTTACTAATTCATGAAACTTAGACTAAAGAAAACCATCAATTCTACTGTTGAACAAAAGGATGTTCACATGTGAACCTGCTGCTTCACTTTAAGGTAAAGGTAAGGGCATGTAGGTGGCATAATTGCCAGTGCCCATAAGGGGTTCCTTCAGAGTTCTCTCTGTTACAATTAACTTAAAAGTTTTATCTTAAGTTTCCCCAGCACATAAAGAATATGCGCAGCAAACACAGGTCTGAAAGCCCACCTATACATGCTGCATAGCATGGGCTAGTGCCTATGTGGCAGATTAGCTTGGGCTAACAGCCACATGCCCACCTAGCGGCTTGATTAGCTAATTGATCCCCTTGTCCTTATTGCCTGTCTGCTGTTTTGCCCTTACTAAAACATGTTTTCCCCAAGATGCCACTCCTTTGTCTGTGAGGCTCAGCCGTGCCCTGTGGGGGGTGGTTGGAGCTGGGTGGAACCGGCTGTGTCCAACCCAGGGCAGCACTGGCCTCTTGTACACTTGTACAATGATCTGCTAGCATCACTATACATGATTGGAAAAAAATAATGAACAGGACCAGTATCAGGGCAACAATATCACTTCTGTTTCAAGAAAGCCTTAGTTGCAACTCTCTGGAAGTGTACATGGGGGAGAAACATAATATTATATGAACACTGGGTAGTGGCTCCCTTCAGAAGGGGAACACTGATCTGTCCCCCGTCTCTGTTGTCAGGCTCTTTTCACCACTGCCTTTACATTGTGAGAAAAAACAGGAAATGGAAAGAGGAAGCATTTGAGCCATGGTTGCTTCTGTCTGCCCAAGTTGCTTTCTGATCCAAGATCTTGGTGAACACTTGAATCACACACACATACAAAGCAGAACACTTCCTCATTCGCAAAAAAAACCCCAAACTTCCTTCTTCACAAAATGCTCCAGTTTGTCACCCTCTATTGCTTTTGGAAGACTGCAACTTGACCTTGCAATTTATTGTTCAGCCATAGAGATGAACTATTAGTTTGAACTGAAAAATTCATGAAAATTTGTGATCTTTTCACCATTTCGTGAAGTCAGAAGAATTCCTAATGTTTTATGATGCTTTCAAACATGAATTCAGGATTTTGCCTCAAACTCTCATTGCAACAACAGCTAATCTGAATTGAGAGGAGACTGGGATGTAACCCTGCTTTTACCAATCCTTTGTATTGAAAGAGACAAGAAACTTGTATTACTTAGATGCCATATTTGCTTTAGACACTTTTTAAACAAACCAGCTTTACTGAAGATCCTGGAATATCTTCAGATATATCCTGAGGTCAGTGAGTTTACAGTTTGGTGATTAATTTAAAACAATTTAAAAGTCATGGCAATTAGAAGGGGACACTTTTGCAGCCAACCTTCTCCAAAACTACAATTACCTCCCTGGTGCCAGGACTTATTTCCACACATCTAAGCACACGGTCCTTGTGAAGACAAGGTACTCTTTTAAAGATACATTAAGGTTTAATTTATGATGAATAGCGTATGAATAAGATCCATGAAACACAGAAAAGAGAATATCTCTGCTGCCCAAGACTGCAATGCAGATACTTTTTTTGCTTACATTATTTTTTTAAATATTTTTTTTAGGAGTGTCATGAAAACCAGCAGCATTTCACATAATAGTGATGACAGCAATAAATTCCATTTTACGTTCTATCACAGATATGAAACACCTTGCCTCTGTGAAGTTAAATCACCAAAAATAAATATTTAAAATGAATCACTGTGGTTTGCCTTTGAAATCAGTCTATCCATATCTCCTGTAAATTGACAGAAGTGGAAGTTACCCAACCTAACTCTATCCATCTTGTTTCCTACTGTTCTTGATGGAAGGAAATAAGCACATACAAAGGGTGACTCATTCCACCTCTCATGCGTATTTATTTTCTGATGGGATTCCTTCCTTGAAGATGCCGACTTTTTTTTCCCAAAGGGTAGCTTATATGACTAATAGATATGAACGCAGGTATTTAATTGCCTAAACATAAGCAAAAGATGCTAACTGAGATGCCACAGAGTATACCATCACACCTCCTGCTGCTGTTCAGGAAAGTGCAGGTCACCTGTAGACACTGCATACTCTTGTGTCATCATACCTGCTAACATTTTGTGAACTATATATGCTGGGTACTTATGTTTAGGCAACTGAATCTTGTCTTAGGTGCCCATATTAAGATAATCAGATTTACTTTTTAAAATCCTAAATCCGCATTGACTACAAGGACAACTGGAAGCCCAGTAACTACTACAGGACCTAATGCACCTGGTTCATTGGAAGGTACATATGGGTAGACACTTAAATTTAGATAGGCAGTTCTGCAACTGGGTACTACCCAAAGTTCTTTAGCTTAAGTAAAATGAAGCAGTCATTTGTTTTCAAGCAACTAACCAAAAAAAATCAACGAAACCCAAAACAATGAAAGATAAAAAAAACCCAACAAAACCCCAAACCAAAATGAATCAACCAACAAGCAAAACTAAAAATCAGAACAATCACAATACCTTGCACAAAAAAGTGCAAGCCCAAGCTCCCCAAACCCAGGTACTTAGGATATCGAAAAAATACAAGACTACAGTTACTGGCAGATTTTTTTTGATGTTTGATGAGTATTTACTAAGTGCTGGCATTTATACATACTTTGAACACTACATAAAATAATAGCAGTACTTTTAATAACTATGAAGTACAACACAAAAGATGATCCTACTCCAGCATCATTAACTTTTCACAGATCAGAAGAATGAACATGAAAGGACGCTGTTATATGCTTCATATTAACTTCTCGCTGCTCCTGTGCAACACCACATTTAAGGCCAGTCTCTGACTCTTAGAAGGCATTTCGGTAACTCAGTTGTCTGCTGGGACCTGTTGAGTTTAGGGAAGAGTTTTTCTCTGAAGCTGCAGTTCAGCTACAAGGCTGAGCTCTGTCTGAAACTTACAGATGTAGCTATGACTCTGAGAGAAAGTGTAGATAAGCAGGTGAGTAGAAGGAAGTTCATTTGAGCATGCTTCTTCAATTCTGGCTTTCTTCATACCTTGTACAATGGAAGGTTTTGCTAGATAAGAAACAGAGTACACAAAATATAAATTTATAGATGGTATGTTTCCACCTGCCTAAATGAGGAAAAAAAAAAACCCTCAGCACTTCTTTTGATAAGACCTGTGAACAGATTCTTTTTTGTTTGGCCTGTTGGTTTGGTTTTTTTTTCGGGGGGTGGGGGGTTATGTGTTATATAGGTTTTGGTTTTTAAATATTATTTTTTGTTTGCTTTGTGTCTGGTTTTCTTTTTTGGTTTTTGTTTGTTGTTTTTTTTTTTTCGGGGGGCGGGTGGGGGAGAGGGGTTGTTTGTTTGGTGGGTTGTTTGTAAACATGACCAGCAACCCTTATGTGTCACTCTCAGATTTTTTTCAGTTGCATGTAACAAATGAAATGGTTACTATTTTACACCACACCACTTTGACTGACAAACATCAACCACCGATTGTATTTTATTTCCACATATTTCAACTAGTTTATTCAAAATAACAGAATCCCACAATTTGTAAGTGATCCAGACTGAAAACAGGAACATAAAACGAAGCTCCTTCACATACAACAATACAGATATATTTAGGTATAGACTGTGACCTGTAATAGAGAAGCTCTGTTTCTCTTACCTGTACTGTATAAGGTGTAGAAGGCCATAGAAATGGTTCCTTGCGCTTTATTCCATTACCATAACTCACATGAGGAAACAGGTGAATCTTTCAACTCTGTTCAGTTGGATGGTTTCTGCTATTTGAGATGCTTCAAGTTATACTTTATAGAGCGTGTGGCCATTCAGCCAGTTCTTTATCCACTGAGTGGTCCATTCATCAAATTGATGCCTCTCCCATTTAGAGAGAAGGATGTCGTGTGAGACAGAGTTGAACGCTTTGCAGAAGTCCAGGTAGATGACATCAACTGCTCTACCCCTGTCCATCAGTTCCGCAGCCCCGTCATAGAAGGCCACCAAATAGGTCAGGCAAGATTTCCCCTTAGTGAAGCCATGCTGGCTGTCACCAAGCACCTTGTTGTTTTTCATGTGCCTTAGCA